>CAAKHD010005417.1:2134-15237 GCA_901007705.1 Fistularia tabacaria
CCGAGAGCAGAATCGAAAACGGGAAAGAAAAAAAAAAAAAAAAAAAAAAAAAAAAAAGAAAGATCGACACGATGGTGGCGGAGGAAGTGGTTGTAACGTTGTCCGGGGGAGCGCCGTGGGGCTTCCGTCTCCAGGGAGGCGTGGAACATGAGAGACCGCTCCAGGTGGCCAAGGTAAGTCGGGTCAGCCGGCAGGTCGGACGGACGCTAACGCTCGCGATGATCTATTGTGTGAACTTTAAACTCGCCAATCAGATGCTTGCATTTCTTCCATCCACATAAATCTGAAAGGTGCCCGGAAAAACGGGGGTCTTTACGGATTGTTTGTCGACGGCTCGGTTGCACGGCGGCGACGTCGTAGCTGGTTTTATCCGGGACATTGTTTTACGGGCTGCTAATGCGCGTTTACGACGAGCGGCTTCACCTGGGTCCGAATCCCGCTGACCCACTTTTATGACCGGGAAAATAATTTCAGAGAGAAACCCGCGGTCCGTCCCCGAGCCACGCTTGTCCCACGCTTGTTACCTGAGGTTTATCGGGGAATGCTTTTAGCGCGTACCGCAATAAATGTCTTAATCTAGATCCCCGAAATCCCCGGGTCTCCGGCCGCATAGCGCTCTGTGATATCAAATATTAAGGACATACCGAACGTATGCGGGCGAGCGAAAGAGGAGTAAAAAAGAAAAGAAAACATTCGTCTCCGATTGGTTTGCAGGGAACGAGGCTTGCAGGCCCGACTTCGTCGTGATTCCTGAAATTAGCTTGAAAAGGAAAAAAAAACAATGCACAGTTGAGCCGTCATCAACGGATCAGCAGCCTCTTCTATCCTGCTCAGGGATTTAGACGTGCCTTGAAGTCATACCTGAGTCAAGATACCGTCGCGTCACACACACACACACACACACACACACACACACACACACACACACACACACACACACTATCCACATACATGTATGATAATTGTTGACCGAGCAGAACTACTTTTCTGGGCGGCTATATTTGGTTGAGAAGCACCAGGTCATGAGGTTAGCCAGGGTGTGTGTTTCAGCTGGGTACTGAAGCGCTAACCTCATGCGTTCAATATGTGCACTCCTCAGTATGTGGATGCTCTGCACGCACCACGTGAATCGAGTATTCGGGATTTTTAAACTAACTATTATCATGCGGCGTTAAAATTGATATCCGCTATATCCCGATGCCGGCAAGAGCAGTGAATGTCAACAAGGCGAGAACGTTCCTTGCAATATTCAGGTTCAAAGAGACTTGCCAAGAAGTTTTTGCTTTTTGGTCTCCTGAAGAGGAGACGCTGAACACATTTGACATTCTCGACACCGGCAAACGATCGATCAAAAGTCCCTTTCCCTGACTTAAAAGCGGCGAGGGTGAGGTCTCTCGGTGTTACCCAGAGTTCAGCTGTTGAACCAGACAGTTAGCATCGCCATGGCAACATCCGACTGTAGTGGAAGCGCTCCCGGAGGACTCGGATTGGCGGATTAGACTGCTTGTCTGGTGTCTGAGGTGTTTAGCAAACCTTCCGCTGATACTTCAGGAGATGTAATTTGTCTAGTTGCTTCAACAAATTAGCACGTGAGCACATGTTTATATCATATGTTATTTTTTGGAACGAGCTGGAGTCATCCAGCCAGCCAGCCTGTTTGCAGATAACATCTGCAAACATCTGCAAATACATCTCGCCCCTCTTGTTCCTGGATCTTTGCATGGAAACATCGGGAAATATTTTCTCCCCATGAAGCGTGGCAGAACTCGACGGGCCTGAAGTCCACTTCCAGCTGATTTTTGGTGCAACGACAATCCCTGTTTTTGGATTTTTGCACCAAATCTCAGCATACAAACTGGGGTCACGGTCCAAATCCAGGATTCAATTCATTTCCCCTAACATCTCTGAGCACTGCTGTCACAGCCAGATTCTCCTCTGATTCGATACATCTTTCAGTCGCGCTGAAATTACGCGGTTCGATGCAAAACGCGCCTGAGAAAAGTCCAAAGAGAGAAAGTGGAAGGGCGATCCAGACATCCAGAAATCGTACGGTACCTTCTGTCGTACACCAGAACTCTTCATTCGAGGGGCGGGAAAACGAAATGGAAGAAAATGTTACCACACCAGTGAATGAAGAGAATCCACTGTCAATCGTCTTGTTCTCCACTGGAGGCCATTGTGGCTCAAAAACGCGGGTTACAGGTATGCATGCTAAATGTTAGCCGCGCCACCCGTGAGCCGCTTGAATATTCCTGGCTTTGTCAAGCGGCCGGGGTTCGGGGGGGGGGAGAATTTAGCGGTGCGAAGGCAGAGCAGCGGGACACCAAATCACCTTTACAGCACGAAACAGCTGTTTGTCTCTGACAACTAAAGCACCCCCCCCCCCGAGAGCAGGAAGCCCTGGTCACGTCGGGTCTCAAAGTGTTCCATCTAGAACAGGTGGAGTAGTTTGGGGTTTGCTGAAAGAGGCGATGTGTCAAGGGTGGCTCTGTGCCCGCGCCTGTTTGTGTGTTTATTTATGAGTTAATGTGTATTTTTGTAACAGCCTATTTGGTGTTTGTGTGTGTGTGTGTGTGTGTGTGTGTGTGTGTGTGCAAGCCTGTTATAACGGTTATACTTTGCTACCACAAGGTGACTGACTCAATGAATAAGCACACAGGCCCACTTTGAAAGGCTTAGCTAAATGTGGCTATGAGATTTCATTACATGCAAACCAGAATAGCTGAAAAGCGAACTAATCAGGTCGGTCGAGGCTTTCTCATCTCCAAAATCAAACCGCGCGGTCGTTGGCCGCTCCGAAGACGATGCGCTCATATTTGCGATCGGCACGGCGGTGATGCTCTTTGAAAATGTATGCTTTGAATTCATTGTGGGACGTGTTGACACGTTTTGGATAGTGCTGTGGCACTTTAGGGTCGGCATACAGCCGCGGTCCTCACAGACCTCGGGCAAAAAAAGCAGAGCGCCGAACGAAGATGACCGCTGGCTGGCATTTCGCTGTTAAAGTGTGCACGAGAGGCCCGCTTGAGTTGCAAAATGTGGCACGCTTCCATTAGCGAGACGAAATCTGCTCGATGTCAAACGGCTATCTCAGATCAGGGGGGAAAAGCAGCACAGCATCAGGCGGGCTTTGCGTCGGAAACACATCTTAAATAAGCCATCACTCACCCTATGCGTTGCGCGCGCTCGGTGACGAGGACCTGGCTGCGCGCTGTTGCATTACACCTGCCTTTGTTTGTGCAGGTACGTAAGCGCAGCAAGGCATGCAGGGCCGGGCTGCGGGAGGCCGACGAGCTGGTGTCCATCAACGAGCAGCCATGTGGGGCGCTATCGCACGCGCAGGCCATGAACCTCATTGACAGCTCCCCGGGGACCCTACACATCCGAGTGAAGAGGTTGGAACCGTTCTCGAGCATACATGTATTGTAACCTCCAAAGTCATACTCCCCTTGAGGACAGTGCCAAGCTGCAAGTAGGCAATGAGGAATTAGGATTTTTTTCCTTTTTCAGGGGTTCACATTAGGCCCTCTGTTTATTTGCAGGATGCCCGCTGGGTTTCAGTCCGTGGTGCTGGTGACCCGCGCCCCGTCTCCTCGTATCGACAAAGAGTACCGCGCAACTCTATGCGGCATATCCCCCACCAACCACCAGCACGCCCCTGTTCGTGAGGTCCACCGCAGCCGCTCTTCCCTTACCAGCGGTTTGACATCTCCGCCCGGTAGCGAGGCGTATTACGCTGAAACGGACAGCGATGCGGACGTAGCGGGCTACGAGAGGCAGCGTCGGCAGAAGCGACGCAGCCCCAGCAACTCCAACCCCGGAAAACCGACAGGGCGGGCCTCGCCCGAGGGCGGTGAGACTTCAGAGATGAGCGGGTATGACAGCGCGCCAGACGCGCATGTTTATCCAAGTTTGCCGGATGGATCTGGGGAAGGTGGAAACGGGGGCGATGGCGCACCGGGTGTGGCACGGAGGGAGGTGATTTACCAGCCTCCCGGTCCAGGACTGTGGTCCTCCCAGACTTCCACAGAAACTTCGTCCGTCATCTCCTCGGCAGATGACCAGGGGCCGCGGGATGGCGCACAAGAGGAAGACAGCGGCTTCCTGGAGCCAGCGAATGTGCCGCTGGTATCGCCCGAGAAAGCTAAGGAGGCACTGCTGCTTAGCTCCCGAAGCCAGCTCGTGCCCATGGTGGGTCCGGTCAGTAAGCCCATTGATGAGGAGTTAACAACAACCTACATGGAAAAGGCCAAGCAAGCCAGTAAGTACGCCGACATTGGACTTAGATGCATCGCAGAAAGAATTCCCCTTCGGATGGTTCGTGGTAAACTCATCCATCGCACTTTCAAGCTACATTTTGTACATATAATTTGAACATTTACATTTTGTCGTCGTCCTCATGCGAACACCGAACAAAACGAGAAAAGTTGGTTCAAGAATATCATCCTGAATTACTTGGCATGTTTACTACAAGCTCGGTGTCAAAAAGGTGATCCAGCCGAGAGCTCTGAAAAGCACCTACAGCTGCCTCGGGGTGTCAAGTAGCAGAAAGGGGATGCTCTCATTTTTCCCGACAGCCCTCCCCTCCCCCACGCCCCAAACATACACACCGCCACATTCGTCTGATCTCTCTCTCTCGCTCTATCTCTCACTCCTACATTTCTTTTGTCTTTTTTCCATTACGATAGATCTCACACGGGACGTCCCGGTGACACGAGTCGGCTCGCGCTGCAACGACCGGCACCTTGACTCTTGACGCTGATGGTCGTTTCTGTTCGCGCGTCTGACAAAGCGATTTTCAAGCATTACGTTTTGACGTCCAGTCTTGCACGGGATCACAACTCCTTTGCGGTTCGGTTAAAGCTCGAGCCCGTGACTTAGTGCGCGGTATTCAAACATTTTAGAAGTCAAAAACGAGTAATCCTACAATTCAGGATTTGGCGCCAACTACGGTTTGAGGGACTCTCTAATTTCCACCCTTTGAAGTTCTCCTTTCAGTCACCTACAACTTGTCACTTTCCACAAGCTTGCAAATATTTCCTAAGTTAGATGTTATGTTTAGTTAGTACACGCTCTTAATAATGTGTAAATGTATCCTTCACCCCGGCTAATGTGAGAAGCTGAAGGCTTGCCTGGAATTTTTCCGGAATTACTCCAGTAGCAATTCATGACATGGATGCCTTGTGAAGCTCTGACAGAGGAGATGGATTGACTCCTGATGTCAGAGTCCATTTTGTTTTTAACCATAAAGGTCAAATCTGTTAGGAGGACATCTGCAGCATCTACTCGTGACCATCAAAATCAAATTATTCAGTGACTAGAATGTATCAGTCGGTACTTTAACTCGAGTTGCCTTTGTGATGCACTAATTTTGCCTGTTTGGAATTCAGTTGGTCCTCGCCATGAATAATTTCCCATCTGTTCCTGGATGCTGGATGCAAATGAATGCTAATTCGTAACGTTTGTGCCTATTACACCCCGCAGAACTGAACCGAGGAGATACACAGCAAGACAAGCACGTAAAAGAAGCCAAAAGCAAGTGTCGAACTATTGCATCCCTGCTGACCGACGCGCCGAACCCTCACTCCAAGGGGGTGTTGATGTTCAAGAAGAGGCGGCAGCGCTCCAAGAAGTACACGCTCACTAGCTTTGGTAGTGTGGATGAAGATAGGTGCGAAGACTCACAAGAGGAGGATGGGGTGTGCCCCGGGAGCGAGTCGGAGTTCGACGAAGACGGCTTTTCGTCGGTCCCCGATCCAACGTGGGACAGCGACTACATAGATATGCTGGAGAAGAGGGCGACCGCAGGCACCGAAGGTCGTGGGGATGGGCTGGCGGACGCTCCAAGTCCAGGCCTAAGTGACACCACGGGCAAGGGGGCCCAGTTGTTTGAGCAACAGAGGAAGCGGGCCGCCGAGCATGCTAAAAGGGCGGAGTTAGCACAACCGCCGGCCATTTCGCAGTCACTCGTCCAGGATCAGGCCCAGATGTATCAGGTGCAGCCTGAGATACAACCAAACCTTCTCTCTCAGCAGATACTACCTGGCCCTATAACGCTACCACAAGAGCCGCCCGAGGCCACGGGGTCAGCTGCTGTCGCAGCTCAAAGCATGTCCAACGGAGACTTATCCTACTCTGCGGGCGGCATGGCTAACACAGAGGCATCATTTCCACCTGCGGCACCCAAACCAGCCACTGCTTCCGTCACTGTGCTCGGTAGCCGTTGTACGACAGCGGAGACACCGTTACCAGATCTACCTGCCAGCAACGTTCTCAATAGGACTGCCCGTCCCTTCACACCTGGCCTCGTCACCATCCGATCCGCAACTGCTCCGGTTACATTCAAACCACCGGTCACAAAAACAAGCCGGCGACCTGCCTCGGCAGCTGTCATGCCACCGGCGTTCTTACCAGCCTCGGAACACGCTGTTAATATCGCATCGGTAATCTCACAACCGCCACCTGGTCTGCAGTCCGTGTTCCCGCCGTCATCCTTTAAACCTCCGGGTCCATCGGCTCAAGCATCAGAAGGGACATTTTCTCCTTCAGCCATATCCACATCCGCGGAGAAAATACAGATAGCACAACCAGTGACCCCTGTTCATCAGGCGCCTTTTGTAAACGCACCCCCGATATGTGCATATGCGATGCCCCCAGCTCCACAAGAAGCAGCTGCTCCTGCCCCTGTTCTTCCAGTGTCGCAAATTCCAGGAACAGTTCAGCCAGTTTTCCAAGGGCCGCCGGTTCAACTGTCAGTTGCTAAGCCACCTCCACATCAGGTTTCCATGGAGCATTTAGCACCGGTGTCCGTCGTCTCCCGGCCTGAAGTTGCAGCTCCCACCCCCGTTCCCGGTCCATCGGGTCGCACGGGAATCTTACTGGAGGCTCGACGCCGCGGTGGCAAACCCAAACCCATGTTCAACGTGCCCGAGGTCAAAAAGAACTCCCCGAACCCTGAACTGCTGTCGATGGTGCAGAACATCGATGACCGGTCTACCCGTCACAAATATGGCCCGGGCGCCTCGGACGGCGTCCGCGACGCTGCGGAGGACGGCAACGGTGCCGAGAGCGGTTCGGGAAGGTTGCCTCCCCCGGTGGCGCCCAAACCTCGGGTCATCCAAGAAGCACCAAAGTTTCTGGAAGCGGGCGGTAAAGGAGCCCAGCTATTTGCCCGCAGACAGAGCCGCATGGGTATGTACGTGGTGGACACCCCTCCCGAGACCCCTTACCAGCAGGAAATGGCGGGATATAACGCGGCCCACACTGACGGGCCTCCGCATGCCTCTGATTGGAAATACTCTCCGAATGTCCGCGCCCCACCACCACTTGGGTACAACCCACTTCTGGGCCCCTCTATTCCCACCGGGCCTCAGAGGGATAGAAGCAAGCCGGACGGCAAGGGCAGAGGGGGTTCTCAGAGAGAAGGTATTAGAGCTCTGGATTTCATGAGAAGACAGCCCTACCAGCTAAACCCTGCCATGTTCAACTACGGTGGCAGTGCTGCCAATCTATCAACCCTGCCTTCCCACCAGGCGCACAGGCAACAGCAGGGCAGCTACACGCCGATGGTGGGAAGTTCGTTAGCCTCACCGAGGCAGATACCCGTCAAGACGGTGCGCGCCTATGAGATCAAGCGATTCTCAACACCGACGCCCATGTCGGCGCCCACCCTGGCTACAAAAGTGATTGCCCCCCGGTCGGCCACCACGCTCGGCGAGCGGTTGAATCACTCTGATATGACGTCCCCTCCCGATCTTTACTCAACGACCCCAAATACCTTCGTGACGCGAGTACCGCTCAACGCTCCGACCCAAGCTTTTCCATCCTCTCAAACCGCAGGACTGCCGAGCCTACCGATATTTTCTGCGCCCCCCATTCATGACCCACTGCCCCCGGTAGCCCCTACACCTTACAGTCCACCATCCTACAACACCGGGCTCCAAGCAGCCAAGCAGTTCCAAAGTGCTCCCGAGCTCAGCATCCTTGCCTCTTTACCGCCACTCAAGTCCAACCCGGTTCAAGCACCAAAGCCACATTTTGTCGCCACCAAGGGAGGCATCCAGCCTCGTGTCTGGAGGCCAGGGGCGATGTAAATGGCAGAAAACCATCCAGTAGCACACACCCGGGAAACCTTTGGGGCGCAGATCATCGGAAACGGGCCGGAACATTAGAAGACAGCGTCGCGCTTGGGATCCCAGATCAGCGACCGTGATGACTAATCTTGACAAAGTCCTAAAACTGAGACACAGTCAAATCTGCATGCCGAGTTACAAATTGAGTGTACGACACATTCTTCTATTGTTCAGCAACCATGCTTTCACTACACTTTGTCAACATCATGTATTGTTCATGGAGTTCTCTCATGGTATCAATCAGGGAAATTACCCCGTTTGTAGGTTCTCACGCCAGATTTAAGCTCCTTTTTTTTAACCGCATTATACTACTGTGAATTTTTTTGGGGTGTAGGCACTGTGAGTCGATCTTACAACTCAGAAAATGTGCTATTGGAAACCAGCGGGTAGTTCTAGAGACATTTTTCTAGATCACACGCCAAAGAAAACGCGACAACTTAATTAGATCAGCATTCTCCGAATACGTTCTTCAGCCTGAAATCCAGCTAAACACGCGAGCCAACACACAAAAAAAGATTCGCTCACTTTGCTTATTATTTTGGAGCTGCCACACGGACTCCCACGTGTCCTATTAATATAACAACTAGCATATGCTTTATGCGCTGGAGTCCACCATTTGCCTGTCCCAGGGGAGGTTTATTTAAGGCTTCTTGCTGCTAATTCTGCAGAAAATCCAATTAAAAGGAGCCTGTAAATAATTACTAAAACTTAAAATGTAGAAATTTTAAATTGCCCGAGTAACGCTCGTCATAAATCATTGCCGAGGTGCAGGAATCGCGGCGTAGACAAGATTTATAGAAGCATGCCAAGTGCTTTTATTGAACTCCAGTTCCAATAAATGATGCACGCAAAGTGTATTCCCACCTTCATGCAACTATCAAGAGGAGAGCCAGCCTGCTCTGCCAAGGTTTGAACGGATGCATGATGGGTTGCGAGCTCAATGTGGACCCTGAAGACTCGTTCTTGCAACGCGGACGCGAGGTTGCTCTCGCAAGCATTGCTACTAACGCAGCAGTGTCATCGTGAAGAGGTCACCCGGTCAATAAAGTGCCTCGCTGCCACTTACGAACATTTCGCGACGGATATCACCGCTTCCGTTCGTCGCTTTGACGCTGCTTTCTTTTGGTGTGACCTTTGAAGGGGTGTGTAACTCGAAACTTTTATCCAATAAATAACACGGACGAAGGAGCGTGTATTTTGTTCTGTTCGATTACAGCGCCATCTAATCTCGCGCGAGGGGAGGTCGACCGACGAAGAGGCGCCGGCACTTGTAGGATGGCTCAAGACGGGAGAATGGCTGTGGAGGGGGGAATCCGCTGTATTTCTATTGGTTGTAGAATTGAATGGGTTCATTGACCGATGTCTGGCAGGGTCAGGATTGAGTGCGGATCTTACGGCTGAGCTGTATCGAGGTAACCGAATCCCACAGCCTGTAGACGTTCTAGAAGGATACATGGGAATGTTTGGGACATATCTGAAGGTAAACCTGAAGAAAATAATGGAAAATAAAAGGCAAAGGAGAGTTAGACCGATGCCCTGCGATGGCCACTGGGTCAAGATGGCTATAGACCGGATTATGTCGATGGCAATCGAGCACAAGGAGGAATCTATTGCGTTTTCTTTTAGTTATGGAAGTATTCAGCATTTACTTCTGTTTTCACAGTTTTTCATCAGCTCATAAAAAATAAAAGATAAAAAAATATACATATATATCTTCCAGCTATTTCTTGTATCCGTGATATTGTGGCTGCTGAAAACACTAGTTTGGGGAAAAAGGACATGATGAGGTGTAAAATATACGAAATACATGCTTCTGGATAAACTGTAGTCGGATGAAATAAAACGTGTGGGAATGTTCGTGATGACTGCTGCTTAGAGATGTTTATACTGAAGGGGGAGGGGGGACAATATATTTCAAGCAGAATAAAATTAGATTTGAAAGCTTTCAAGTTGTCTGACATGTCTGATTTTATACCGCCACCTGCTGCTGACCGCCGGCGCTACCCGAACAAGCTCAGCCACGGCACGGGAATACTCCATTTTCAAGCTTACTTCATGAATATCTGCCAAAATATAGTCGTCTTTTTTCATGACAACACATTCAGTGAACGGTGATATAGTCTACTATAAGACGTGTGCACACAAACACACACACGCACGCATACACACACACACCATTCTGACCGTCAAAGATATCTTGCTATGGAAAACCAGCTGCACAAATCCTGAACTGATCTTTTGTTTTCGTCCGTAAAGCCATTCTCATTAAGCCTGACATGCCAAGAAACACATCCCGCAAGACGAGCGTAATCGGGCCGGCTTTGCGGCCTTGTTTTCCAATCAAAAGAACAAATGAGACGACGCGCGGGTTCACGGAGGGTCGAGTGCAATCGGGAATGTTTCGTCATTTGACAGATTTTTTTTTTTTTCTGAAGAAAAAATACCTCCGGAGGAAGAACATCATCAATCACTGAGCCTGATCATCAGGCTGATGCGGCGGCGTTCTGCATAGACCCGCAAATAACAAAACAGGGTGAGTTTTGCAATAAGTAGCGGTTACGCTGCATTCAATTATTGAAAGGACTTAGAAATGCATAAAAATACAAGGGGTGTGTAGGTAGGGGCAAAATTAGAATAAAAGAGAGATTATTCACTTACCTCTCCATGTTTTCTAACCCAGGTTGTTTGACAGATTTCCTCTCATGTCATCTCCTCCATGGAGTGTAACTGAAAAAAAAAAAATACACATGAATGAGTTAAACATACCTCATTTAAGATAAAATAAGATAATCCGTGCAAAGGAGGGGAAAGGCATGAAAAAAGTGCGAGAGCCACTGATTCATGACCAGCCTTTTTCTTCGTTTTTTGAATATAACTGTGTGACAGGGAAGAAAATATTTTAGGCAAAGGACAATGTTCTAAAATGACCGTTTTATTTCCAAAAGTGGACGGAAAGAAATGTAAAAATCAGATTCTCGTGCATCAACACAATGAGAGAAATCAAAAAAGCATTTGCAACTCCTGCGTTATTTGACAAATAAAAACAAATTATTCTGTGCAAGATAAAATTCATGTTCTGGTCCATACGCACCTAGTGGCCACTAGGTGGTGCTAGAGTTACTCGAACCACTGAGAGCAGCGTGACTGACAGTTTGCTGCCACCCTCCAGACTGCCTCGAAATAACCGGAACCCGTTCTGACCAGGTCATTGCATCTAAATATTTTCTTCTTCTATATTCGACAGCTTTTCAAACATGGTATCAATTTTCCCTGGGCGTTTTCCGCCTCTGCGCGCTTTCTATTTCAAGAGCCGGTGAAAAGACAATGCGCATTTGTTGTCATGGCACTGCGGCGAGACGCTGTTCTTGTTATCCCTAAAGAAAAGAGAGGCGATAATCACAAGGCTCCATGAAAACACTTACATCATCAAATATTTGACAAATTCCTTAAATTGCTGCTCTTTCATAAGAGGTTTGAGAGCCAAAGCGGAGGATTTTCTCCAGAATATCTGGAATTATCCTCGTTTGATGACGACTTAAAAAACAATTACCACATTTCAACTGATGGAAAAAAGATGTTGCACACCAAATATTTCATTTTCAATATTTATTTATTTTTTTAGATAGAAGAAAGGGCTTCACAGGTTCATATTCAAAATAAAAAAATGATGGAATAAACTGAAACATATTAATGTGGTCAGTTTAATGATATTGATAAGAATCAAGAAAAGAAACATGTCTATCTCTATCTATGGAAATGAAAAAAAACGTGATTTATAAACGACACGACCTGTGATTCTCAGTCATTTACACTTGAATAAAGAGAATTTGGAAAAATGTAGAGTCACATGAGAACGAGCATGCAGTTTCACTTGGGCAAAAACATAGGTTTGACTGCAGGAAACTGCAATCTGCAATTTCACAGCTAGATGTCCTGATTATCTAAAGACCGGCTGCTGATAATACCCATTCTGTTTCTGGGGCTGACATTCAGAGATGTCATGTTCAGCCATGAAAACAAGATTACCTTCCAGTTTTTACACGTTGAAGAGAGGCCCTCGTTCTCATTCATAAGATTACAAAATCATCCATGCAGAAGGCAAATCCTGAAAATGCAAAGAGGTTGTTTTTTTTTGTGAGCGACACGTTGAGCAGCATGCCAATGGCCTTTACCTGCAAACACGATGAGAACAAACAAAAATAAAGCAAACAAGCAGAGAGCAATCGTTGCAAAAGCTAAAAACAGTAACAATAATAATAACAATGTAAAAGTGAGCATCATAAACACTTCAAAAAGTGAAGGTTCTTTATTCTATAGCTTGTAACAACTTCAGGAAAATACAGAGATTTTGGAAATAATGTGTTTTATCGCTTGCGTGCAACGCCTTTGCATCGACACGCAACAGCCGTGGTTTCAAATAACACTGTTACTTTATCAATAGTCGTATTGATAAGGGTTTGCTGCTTTATTTCTGCCTCCAGTGTTATTTCGAATTAATTGAAACAATCCGGCGGGAAGGAAATCGGGAAAATCGGCGACTCATTCTGTCCTTAAGTCTTGTCCAATTAAATCAAATCATCAAAACGAGCAGAAAGGTTTAACTGTGCCTCGTCCCGGTGGTTCAGATTGTAATATCTGATATCTAAAATGTACTTTATTGATCCCAGGATGGGGCAGAATAACATGCGAAGAAGACAGCGACAGCTAAAAAGAATAAATAGAAAATAAACATCTGCAAGTACAAAAAGTATAACAGCATTATCTAAAATGTTGCCATCCTGTTATCCGTTTGTATCCTTGTTGCTGTTGTCTTTTATTTCCATTTATATTCATATTTATTGTGATCGTTGCGCTGCCGTGACAAACGAAGTATTCTAATGTTATTCTTATCCATCGAAAAAAAAAAAAAAAAAAAAAAAAACCCTCCCACCCCACCGCCTCCCCCCCGCGGCGGGGGGGGCGGGCGCCGCG
>CAAKHD010005419.1:0-15907 GCA_901007705.1 Fistularia tabacaria
AGGTCGGGTCGGGGTGGGGTGGGGTCCCTCTCGTCGTTACGTGTGGGCTGGGGGGGGGGGGGGGGGGGGGGGGGGGGGGGTTGGGGGGGGGGGGGGGGGATGTCCTGCATCTTCCTTCAACACGTCTTCGCCGCAGAAAAGCTCCGTTCTTCCGCTCCTCGTCGACTCCGGCGGATCCGGCGCCGACCATCACAACTCCTGTCAAAGGCGGCGTGGGAGAGCAGAAGGTCAGGGACGGCCGGAGGTCCGCGGGAGGGTCTCGGCGGACGGACGGTACCTCCGAGTGGACCCGGACAGACGGGTGCGGGGCGGGGCTGAGGGGGCACGTCTTCTTGGACTCGGTGGCCTCCAGCGACGAGGCGCCGGCCCCTTCGGCCGCCCGGTGGCTTTTCCTCTTCCGCTTGGAGTCCTTGGTCCGTCCGCGGCCGCTTCTCCTCTGCTCCTCCAGCTCGATCTGAGGCGCACAGACAAGAACGTCAGAAGAACAGCGCCGGCTCGCGTCCGCCACGACACACGCTCGCACATCTTTACGTTCCGGCACATTGTCCCTCTTCCAGGAGAACCGTCCTCATCTCCGAGGACCCCATCTGACACCTGCAGCTGCAGGCCGGCTCTGGACCAGAGAGACCAGTCTACAGGCTCCTGGCCTTGAGGGGGCCATCATTGGTCGGCGCAATGATGGAACATAGAAATATTACATATTGCAGGAGGTTCTGCAGGGATGAACTGAGGAACCTCTTTCAAGGAGCAAGTCAGAACCCTGGAGAAGATCTGTCCCTCTGAGGTGCCGGGGTTAAAGGACAGGAGCCCCTGGATTCCACCGAGGTGGACGCCGCGTGCTTCCTCTCGACTCAGTGATCCAGCTCCTCCCTTCGATTTGTCCCCTGCTTCTTTGACCTGGGGTTTCCCGGAAGGTGAGAAGACGAGGACGACCGCCGGTGCGGAGGCCGCTCAGCCTTCACCTCCATACATGTGGTTCCGGCGGTTTACGGAGGCGACCTGCCTCAGCTCCCTCCTGCTCGGCCCCGGGGGAACGTACGCGGCGGAGAACCCTGGAAAGCCAACCTGGATGAGCGTGCGCAGAGTTCCTGTGGGCGGCTCGGAGGCGGCCTGCAGGACCCTGCTGATGGTCTGAGTTTGGTCCAAGGACACCTCCAGCAGGTCTCCCTCCAGCTGCAGCTCCTCCAGTCGCTCCCTGGTAGCCGGAGAGATGTCCACCACGCGTCCTCGGAGCGCCGGCAGCAGAGGCAGCAGGGAGCCCACACCTGGCGGGGGCGCGGAGGGGACAGGGTCAGGTCCGCGCGCCGTCCCCGCGCTCTCCCGGAGAGGCGCCGCCGTCTTACCTGTCACGCCGGACTTGTCGCCCGCGCCGTTTTCACAGCGAGCCTGCGGGAGAGGAGCCGCGACGGTGAGACGAGGAGCGGCAGGACTGCCCGGAGGGCCGGGCCGGTTCCAGGACGGAGAGCGGCTGCTGACCTGAGTGCCGTTGCTCTCCTTGAAGTTCTTCTTCGGGGAGTCGTCCGTCAGGTCGATGACTCCCTCCTCCCCCTCCGAGTCGGACAGCACGATCACCGAACTCCCTTTCGTCTCCTTTTCCGCGTCCGCCTCGTTCTCCGCCTCGGGGCGGACGGCGTCTTTGAGCTCCCGCAGCCTGCGGAGCACCTTCTGGACCTCGGGGGCCTCCAGCGCCTCCTTGGCGCGGCCCTGCCAGGTGATGGCTCTCTCCGTCAGACACTGCAGCGCCTCCCCTTCGGGCAGACGCACCGGCAGCCGCTGCAAGGCGACCAGCAGCGCCAGGATAGTTTCTAGGCGCGGGCGGCGCGAGCGCTGGCACCGCGGGCACAAGAAGCGCGAGTCCCAGTCCCACCAGCAGCGAGGGTTGGCCGGGGGGCCGGAGGGCGGCAGCAGGGAGGGGAAGGGGACGCAGCCGCCGTGGAACCAGTCCTTGCACAGGTGGCAGCGGAGCTGGGGGGCCCGGGGCCGCCCGCCGCACACGCACACCGACGGGCCCGGGCCGGAGCCGTTCTCTTTCACAGAGTTCACGGGTTGGCCGGGGGCCTCCGTTTCCATGGCGTCGCCCCGGCAGCCGTTCTCCTCCTTCACCGTCTCGGCGCAGGGTCCTTCTTTACACGTGTTCAGTTTCTGTAGCCTCAGTAGCGCCTCCTTCTCCTGGTGCTCGCCCTCTTTGAAGGCCATCACCTGGAGACAGGGCGGGGGTGAGACAACGCGGCATGGATCGCGCGCTCCGACGGCGAGACGACACGGTCACACTCACGATGGCGGCGGGGTCCCTCAGGTCCTGAGCGGAGAGGCCCAGCGTGTTGGTGTCGGGATCCTCGAGAGCTTCGTCCAACATCTGCGTCTCCTCTCGCCTCTCCCTCCTCTTCGCACACGGACACAGGACCTGCGGGGCGACGCAGCGGTTTAATCTCCGGATGGACGCCGCCGTCCCTCTCGCGTCGGCTTTGCACCCGTTCCCCGGAGCCGGAGCCCACCTCCAGGAGACTGTGCTGGCTGCTCTTCTTCAGGAAGGTCTTGCTGGCCTTGTCTCTCCAGGAGTGAGCGCTGGTCACCTGCAGCTCCAGCTGTCTCAGCTCCTCCATGAAAACCGGCAGGTCCCTCCCGATGGCCACCAGGCCCTCCAGGTCGTCCAGGCACGGGTAATGCTCCCCGTTCTACCCCAAAACAACCCTGGCGTTATAGAGTGACAGCTGCTATCCTCCCAAGGCGGCGAGACGGCCCGTACCTGGATTTCCTCCAGGTCCGTGACCCAGGCCCGCGCACGGCTCAGACAGTCCTGCAGCGCCAGGATGTTGGGTAGCTTGACGGGAATAAGCTGGGCTTCGTTCACGATGGCCTCCAGCGTGGAGAGCGGGTGCTTTTGCCTGCGGGGGAACGACGGAGACGCGTCAACGCCTCTGGCGGCGGACGGCGAGGAGGACGGGGACAGGAGGGTCGTCCGCTCGCACCTCTGTTCCAGGCAGATCTGCGCTTTCTCCTCCCAACGCTCCGCGATCGTGAGCAGCTCCTGAAGCTCCGCCATGGCCGCCTCCACGGACACGCTCTGGGTCACGTTGCAGCCCGACTCCATGAGGTTCCTCAGGACGGCCAGCGTCACCTCCTGCGTCTCCCCTCCTTCCGAGCCCAGCGTGCGGCGGACGTCCGCCAGCCAGAGGCCCTGCTCCTTCAGGCCCTGCAGCAGCTTACATTCCGGCACCGCCACGCACAGCCGGTCTCCCTCCTCCAGCAGGGCCTGCAGCTGCTCCGGGGGGGAGTCCCTCCGCCAGTCCCGGTCGTTGGCCAGCGCCTGAGCCCGGCCCTGGTACTCCTTCACGCTCTCCAGGACGGCCTTTGGGATCGGCACGGGAAATCGTCAAGTTCTCGCGGCTCCTCTGCGAGCGGCGGGACGCGGAACCTGCGCTCACCTGCACGTCCTCCAGCCGGCTCATCACACAGGGCAGGTTCTGCATGGTCTCTATCAAGGACTTCAGCTCCTCCACGGTCATCTTACCTTCACTGAAAGACAGCAGACGTCAGCGCCTGTGGCGGAGCAGACGCCGGGGTTTTTACCTGGGCGCGCCGGCCTCACCCGGACTTTGGGTTGTTGAGGAGCTCGGTGCTCGTCCGCTCCGAGTTCACGATGTCTCTGAGGACGCCGTTGAGTTTCCGGAGCAGCTCGTTGTCGGGAAACTTCCGCTCCGCCGCTTCCGCTTTGAGAACTTCCAGATCGGCCATGCCTACGAGTCACAACACATGTGTTCACGCCGCGCTCGGACGCGACGCGACGCCCGCGAAGGGCGAGGGGACGGCGTCCGGTTCCTCTCCCACCTATCTTGTTGCCTTCCTCCTGTTCGAGGGCCTCCTTCACCCGGTTGGCCCACGAGTCGAAGGACTCCGACCGAACCTTCAGGCGGTGTAACATGGCCAACAACTCGTCCAGGGTGTATCTGTACCTGCGCGGCGGAGGGGAACACGCCGGGTTCAGAGGGCCGGCCGAGGGTTCGGGTGAAGACGGGACGAGGATCGGCGCTCGCAGAAGAGAAGAGCTCACCTGAGGTAGAGTTTGTCAGTAGGGCAGTTGCAGAGGTCCTGGGTGTGGTAGAGACACACCAGGCGCTCGGGACAGTTGGAGCAGGCCAGGGCCGACAGGAAGCACGTGGTCTTGCACTTGTCACACTGCCGCTCGTCGTCGGGCAGCAGCTCGAAGGCCTCGCGCTCGGCCTCGGTGATGCCCTGCCAGAAAGACACCGTCCGTTGGCCGAGTTGAACTCAATGGAGCCGCGTCGGCCGAAGACGTCGTGAAGAGTGTTTGGGAGTTAACCGTGACATCGGGGGGCCTTTTTCAAGAGAGCCGTCAGACTCGCGGTGGTCCGTTAGCTCCTCCTCCTCACCCTTTCCATCAGGCCCTTCCGCAGCTTCCGCTCCTCCTGGACGATGATGAACATCTCCCGGTGCGTGGCCGCGGCCAGGTTGAGGTCCAGTTTCTCCGGGCTGGCGGCCATCTTACAGGTGAGCTCTTCGTGGGAGAATACGCAGTACCTCCTCAGACGGCGGTAGTGCTCAATGCAGGAGCGACCGGCGGGAAGCTGGGGAGGAACATGAGGAGGAGCGGGCGTGAGATGAAGGATGGAGCGATCTCCTGGGCGGTGAGAGCCGCGGCTGGCGGACGCACCCAGTCTGCAGTGCAGAAGTTGACAGCTTCAGCAAAGTTGTATCCCTGATTGAAGCCACTGTGGTACGCTCTGGGGAAGGTGATGACGAACTCTCCAGCACACTGGTTGGTGCGGACGACCTGGAGCAGACAGGGAGGAAGGACCGGTCAGCGGAAGCCATGACACCTTCTGCCGTGCGTGTGCGCCATACTGACCGGCACACCGTGAGCCATGAGGATATTCGGGTTCATGATGGTGACCAGCTGGTGGAGGAGGTCGGGCTGGTACTCAAACAGCTCTGGCGTCAGCTTCTTCATCACCTCCTCGAGCCGCTCGGCCGCCACAGAAGGAACGCCGTACCAGGTCTTGGGTTCCCCCCTGGAGAGGAGCCACACCAGGAGCAAACATCTCAGCTTTGATTCGGAGCGGGACTGCGCCGCCGGTGGCGAGACGGGGGGACGACGGCGTACCAGTGCAGGTAGTTGATGGAGTAGCTCCAGTGGTCCTCTATGTGCCAGCAGAAGGCCGAGAAGACCATACCCACGTACAGCCAGGGCACCTTCATCCCCGAGATGTCTCCATTGATATGGCACAGCAGCGACTGCTCCAGCACCGGCATTACATTCAGGTTCCAGCCGGAGCGAGCGTATTCCTGCCGGGCCGGAAGGGAGAGGCGGCAGAGGGTCACGGCTCCGGGAGCTTCACGTGTTCACGCGCGCTTTACGACGGAGCCAAGAGGAGCACGGTCTATCTTCTTAACGCACATGCTGGAGGAACCACGGCTGCGCATTTCCTGACAGGACCCTGACCTCTCGGTGACGCCCGTCCACCCCCTTTCACCAAATCTTGCCCTTTCATTTCTACCCCAAACAGAGGTGCCGTCACGTCGCAGCGACTGTGACGACGCGATCCCGGGGAAAATTCATCTTCACCTGCTTTATTCTGGTGTTTTTCTCCCGCACCGATTCGGACCCTCTGACGCCTCAACGAGCGCAAAGCCGGTCCAGGTTCCTGCAGCTCTCAACTTCACCAACACCACGCCCGTCGACGTTCCGCACACAGGGCTTTATCTAATGGACGGGCCTGGGCTAAAACCGACCGTTCACACATCGGTAAATTCTACCTCCATGAGGCAATGTTCATGAAACAGACTGTTTCCAGGACACGGAGGCCCTCAGCATGTGTCATACTCGGAGGAGCTTTTGCAGCCGGCGTACCTCCTCTTCCTCCGTCAGATTCCTCTTGCCGTTGTTCATGGGGAAGCCACTTCCAAACTCTTTGGAGTGAATGTCTGCTCCGTACTCCACCGTCACGTCCTCCTCGATGCTGCTGACCAGCCTCCAGAACTCCCTCTCCACCAGCTCAGTGGGGACCATCTGCACACAGAGGCTCCACGTTACTGCCAGTCAGGACACACGGACACACGCGAACTCTTCACGACAGGTTTGCAGGTGCTTACGTGGACAGGCATGTTGAAGTAATCTGCTTTGAAGGCATCAGCCATCTCCCCGAAGCTCTGCAGAGAGTATTCTCTGGTGGCCTGCTCGAAGCCAAACGCCTCAGAGGGCTTCTTGCACTCCTGGAAGTGACAGAACCAAGGCAGGAGAACATGAAACGGAGCGCCGTAGCACCACAACGGAGCAGCACCGGCTTCTGGAGGTCTTCTACTCACTTCGGCCACACACTTCGGACACCTCCAGTTGCCCTTGGGAGGGTCTGTGAGCGGCGGCAGCAGACAGTACGTGTGGTAGTTGTCGTCGCAGCCGTCACACAGCAGGAGTTTGTCGTCGTCGTCTCCCCGGCCGCACATCCGACACACGTACGACTCCACCTTCGGCGCAGCGAGAGGAGGGACAGATGAGGCCTCGTGGCTCGGCGGCATCGCGCCGCCCGAGTCAGGCTGCGACTCCTCACGTAGCCTGGAACCCCTGACCGAAGCAGAAGGGCTCGGGTGGCTCCTGCGCTCTACTTACACACTGGGGGTTGTTGAGGTTACGTCGAAGCCTCATCGTCATCTTGGTGCAAGGAGTATTGGCGTTGTCGTCCGGGTCGATCTTCATCGGCTGCTCCTCGTGCGCCTCCTCTTTCTTCAACTCCGACTTCACCTCCGCCTTGACGGTGACGCTGGGCGGGGGCGTCGGGGCGCTCGATTTGCTCCCGTCGCTCTGCTTCTCCTGCGGATCCGTGGACTCGCCCTTGACGGGGGCGTACGCGGGGGCGGGGGGCGGGTTTTCCCTGATGGTTACGGTTTGAGGAAGATCGTCTGTGGAAGGAGGACACGTCGTTAGGAATCAGAGGTGGTCTTCGGGCTCTGAAAGTTCACGCCGCGCTCGCGACACTTGCCTTTCTTCCGGATGCCTCTGTCCCTCGCCACCAGCCCGAGTCCCATCATCTTGGGTCCTGCGCCGTAGATCTGCAGCTTCTTCAGTTCCGGATTCTTCTCGATGTCCTCCTCCGTGGGTTCGGGCTGCGGACAGAAGTCGTTGTCGGTCAGGAGCGCGGACGGAGAGGCCGACAGTCTACACTTCAGTCCAAAGCACACAGAGCAAAGCGGGGATCTTGGCCAAATGCACAAAGGAGCGTAGCAATGCATCACATGGAGGGGTTACTCTGGGTTAGAGAGAAAGGAAATCACAGTCAAACTTCAGCGGTGAAAGACCCGACAGACCCCAGAGGCCGAGTACGAAAACCCCGATCACAACTCGCGCACAATCGGAACATTTTGCCCTAAAGCGGATACTCCGGCGTGACCGGAGCCTCCGAGCTGGGCTGTACTTGGAGTGTGACCTGGAGAGATTACCTCCCGCCGGCCTGGGCAGCCAGCTGCTCATTAACCGCTATGGGAACATTCACTCCTTTGTCGCTCGGGGGGAGGGAGATTTTGATACTTCATCAATCCCTGGGCAGAACCCCGAGCAGCTGCGGCCGCCGAGCGGCACCCGGAGAGCCGTCAGGGGTTCGGCGTCCTGCTCGACGGCGCTTCGGCGGGCTTGGGGGGGGGGCGGAGCTCAGGAACGGGACCGGGAACGTTCAGCTCCAAGGCCACCGATCTGCCACCTGAGCCGCGCCGTCATCCAGCGGGCCGGGAAACGCTGGCATGTCTGACATCCAGTCCAACGTTCCTCATCTGATGTGTTCACACGTCTCTGGTTTCCTCGCTTTTAAAATCACAGCTAAAAAGCGGAGACGACTGAACCGAAGCGGCCCAAGAAACCCGCGGCGGCCTGGCGGTGCACGCAGTCGGCCGAGGCCGAACGTGGAGGGAACCCCGCCGGACGTCCTAAGCCTTCGGCGTGAGCGCAGGAGAGGCGCCAAACACCTGTCCACAGGTGCGGGAGAGAACGGTTCCCTTTGCAGCAGAAATGCAGCCGATATTAACAAAGCAAAGGCGGCCAGATGGAGCACTTATTTATCTAGGTTAGAACCTCAAACTAATCCTGCCAGCGTTGGGCGGGGCCGCTCACACGTTCCCTAAACGCCTTTACGCTTTTCTGTCAACCACCAGGAAGGACGGCGGCTTCGTCCGAAAGCCCCCAGAGGCCGCGTGCGGACCCGGCCAGCCGCCGTGCGCGGGGAAGGAGGCGGCGAAGCGGTTCGGGACCAGAGCGACCACGACGGCCAGAGCGTGCGGGGAGGGGCGCCGTCTCTCCGGGAGCTTCGGACGAGCCGCGCCGTCAAAGCCCCCTCGTCCGTCCTGACAAATGAGCGGCCGGATACCGCGGCACACTGAGGCAAGCGTGGAGATGGAGACGCACCGGCTCAACAAAAAAACAACACCTCCAGCAAATCTCTCTGTTCTCACAACAAAATAATACTTTTTCAAAAAAAAAAAAAAAAAAGCACATAAAAAGCCACCACCCAGGCTTCTGATGTCAACATGCTCACAACCATCCCGTCACATCTACTGGTGAACCCCCCCACAACACCACCACCACCACCACCACGCTGAGAACCGCTACTGGAGATTTACTGTGAGTTAATGAAAACGTTTCATTTGTTAGTCTCAATCCACAAACAAAACTTCCCAACGGCTGGAGAGGGGGTGAGGGGGTGAGAGGGTGAGAGGGTGAGGGTCCGGGGAAAGCGGCGGGCAGAGAGCGTGGGCTGAGGGGAGCTCAGGGGCTCAGAGGCAGTACCGCAGAGATGAGTTGAGAGCCAGTGGTGAGAGGATGGGGGGCCAGATCCTCTGGACCCTGCAGGGGGAGACAATAACAGTAACAATAAACTAGGACAAGACGGAGAGGAGCTGAAACAGAGCGGGAAAGGACAGAGCCAGGAGGTGTGTGTGTGTGTGTGTGTGTGTGTGTGTGTGTGTGTGTGTGTGTGTGTGTGGTCTCCTGAAGTGACACCAGAAGCTGATTGTAATTGTTATTAATTAACTGAGACGAGTGACTGGTAAACCTACTCTCAAGGGTCATTTTACCACCGAGCATAATTTAAACAAACGAGTGATCCGACTTGTGACCTTCGGCATCCGTCGGGGAACACTGGGGGAACACTGGGGGAACACTGGGGGAACACCGGGGGTTCGGTGCTGTGTAAAAAGCCCTGTTCTTTTCACCTCTCCCGAAGACATCTCCCACAAGGCGCTCACGCCTTGCAGTGTTTGCGCTGTGCCAGGCACCAGCCCAAATATGCGGTCGAAACAAAGTCTATTCCGGACATGGATGTAACATGACGGGGGGAGAAAAAGAAAAGGCACCGCGGACTCAAACAGGGCAACAAATACGCCACTGAGCGCCCAGGACAGGGATTTGGGCGAGAGTACAAAATGGTGTTAGCTTATGTAACAAGCATGAGGTAACGACAGGAACTGGCCCCGTCGTGCCGCCGCCTCTAGATGTCCGTCTGTCTTGGTGAGGCTTATGAACATCGTGTCTGGATGGGAGGCGGGAGAAGGAGCCCACGGGGGGGAGGCAAAGGAAGCCGTGAAGCAGGAAGCGACCACAGCGGAGCGAAAGAAAAGGCAGAAGCGCGGAATGGGAAGACAGCAAGCCGGGATGCTCTGAGTGCGTTGTGACATTTTTCCGAGCGGACGCCGTCGAAGGGCCGCGGCGTCACGCGGCTCGGCGGCGAAGAGCTAAGAGGGGCTGAGGCCTTTCACACCTGCACCACACTGGAGGTCGCTGCCGCTATCAAACCAAGCCTCCAAAAACAACTTCTCACACACACCACACGAGCAGCGTTGTCGTGCCGTTCACTGACGGCGGGGTGTCTGGAAGCTGCATCTAAAGAGAGACTGCCTGAATAGCGGGTGGGGGGGCAGGAGTCCCTTGGCAGACCCTTAGCCGTTGCGGCCAGAAAGGGCGGGGGGGTGTTTAATGACCGTACTACCGTTGTTTCCATCTATTGCCGCAAATAACACTCACGTCTGGCTGACAGCGGTTGGATCTGCGACCGTAGTTGCTCATCTTGGAGGGCTGGACAGACTGCCTCAGCGGGATGGAGTGGGGCTTGTACTCTTTGTCCACTTCCTCGCCGTCATAGTGCTTGGGCTTGCAATGCTGCCGACCACACACGCACACAAAACAGGGAATTAGTGCTGGAAACACAAGTACGACCGGGACGTCGCTATTCGGCTCAAGTCGTCGCAGCCGCTCGAGCAGATACCGGCAGGCTGGCGCCGGACTGGAACATCTCAAAGGGGTAGACGATCCTCTCGTAGTGGGAGCGCAGCAGCGAGCCGATGTTCTTGCCCGGAGGGTAGCCGAGCCTCTGGGCCACGCGGGCCCAGCGCCGCTCTTTGCAGACCATCTCAAAGCCTCCTTCGTCGGTCACAACCTGGAACACGAAGGCGCTGTCGTGAGGGTCTGGGTGAAGGTGGAAAAGACGTCGTGGTAAAGCCGCGCCGCGCCCACCTTTGACAGACTGAACAGATCAAGGATGCGCCTTTCGATGTGGGGGATTTTTAAGGAGGAGCTCTGGATCTCCCAAAACCTGGCAATGCGGTCCAAATAATTTAGCTTCACCCTGGTCTCCGCCTGAAACGAGAAGCGGGTCCCGCCATTATTGAGCCGAGTTCCAGCGCCAGCCTCTGCGCCTCCTCCTCCTCTCCACGCTGTGGGGAAGAACAAGCCCTCTGGCGCAGCCAGAAGGCCGGCGCGGGGCGCCGACACTCACCTCCAGCTCGTTCAGCCTCTGGATGCGAGGGGTGAAGCGGAAGCTGTCCAACTCCACGGAAAACGGCGGCTGCCATTCCTGAATCGGAGGAAGACCGCCGAGTTAGACCTCCGGTCCAAAAGACAACTCAGTATCTTCTGAGGTTGTCGTCTAGATACTGTTTCCTATCATTCTGAACAAATGGACGTGGATCATCGATGACATGATGAGATAAGGATGCCGCTTTAATCAAACACGGTTGTAACGCGATCGTTATTATTCATTTATTCACAAAACAGGTGCCTGAGGGAGAGACTTGGAACACAAAGAGTGATTAAACCTCTCCTTGTTTCCAACGAGAGTGTTGGATAACACACCACTTTGTCCGTACGCTGCCTCCTACTGTCTCCGGTGAGAAGTGCAAGATGAAACATTTAGCTTCTCCGTGGAGCTCGGAGCTTCATGGGGAAGCTGCTCTCCTGTCTAGCGGGCTCTGAAATAGATCCCGGTTAATATCACGTTTCAAAAAGGCCGGGGGTTCGGGGTTCGGAGCGCTCGTCCTCGGAAGCGGACGTTGCTGAGCAAGTGAGCGAGACCCCGAACCCCTAACTGCTCCCGCGGCTGCCGACCGCCGTGATGGGTTCGATGCAGAGAGGAAATGCCCGCGAGGGATTAATCGAGTACAAGGAAATAAAATGAAAGCAACAAACAGAGCAGAAACGTGGGCTTCCAGTCTGACCCCGAACCAGTGGTGACCGCCTGGGTTCAGATGGACGCTCAAACAGGATCGACCTTTGCCATCCTGCGCGAACACAATAGCCACTCATCTGCTTCTGTGCTAGTCACATCAGCGTTACAAAACCTCTGGATGGAAATGAGGAGCGACGGACTGCAGGCGCAGCCGCTGTGCAACAGGCAAACCCCGTGCTGATGTGGCCCAGCCTGACATAACTCCCCATTAAAATCCTCTCGCCTTACTTTTACACCATATCCCTTATTTCACGCACGCTCGGAGCAGAGCGGGTCCCATGTCGGGAGATTATGTGACGGCCTGTCCTTTGCAGGCGTACGGCCTGAGCGCAGTCGTCTCCGGGGAGGGGGCGGGATCTGCGGCGGGGTCAAATATGCATGCGTGCTTGGATTTCTTTACAGAGAGATGTAATGACGAAGACGGTCTCTGCGGCAGGAAGCCACAAATAGAGAAGGAAATGTCTAAATGAAGCGACCGTAACCTTCGGCGCTGTCGGGCGTGTTCCCGCTGACGTTCAGCCCCGGTCCGGTCGCGTCGTCGTCAGCGAAAGAGCGCCGCGCGCCGCATAGCGACGGAACCCGAGTTGGCCGCGGACGTTCCGATACGCGTCATTTTTGGACTTTGAGAACGTCACTCAGTGCATTAAGCCCTCAGAAATGCGAGGATAACCGGACTCCGGACTCACAACGTGAGCTGTCAGCACAGCTCCCGAACTGAAGGCCCGCGGCCGCCGCCGGGTCAACACACTGTTACTGCGCCTCCGACGGGGAGCGTGTCCTTGAGACCAAAAAAAGTACTCGGCGTCGAGCCAGGCGTGCCGGGGAGGACCACATCGCTCGCATTTCTGAATGCGGGATTTTCCGAGGCACAACTTACCTTTTACGATCCCGCGTGATTTCGAGGCGGTACATAACAAAGGGCATCATCGGGACACGGCCGGAAATCGAACTCGGGACAAATATTTACCGCCGGAGGTCGAATTTTGCAGATTCCGGACTTCTCTGCGATGGGACGTATCTTGGCGATGTAGCCCAGGGGGTCCTGGAACTCCTCCCATGACGGCTCAAAAACGGGACACTCTGGAGGAGGGACGAACTCTTCCCCTTCCATTGCCCTGCGTGCGGAGAGACGGAGAGGTTAACCAGCACGGCCGCACGTCAAGTGGTTGTTCAACACTCGTACGCGATTTTTAATTCATTTTTGTTCCGACGACGACCGCCACAGTGCGTTAAACTGGACTTAAATCTGACAGAAAACATGGGCCTTTGCACAACAAACCCAGAGCACAGGGCTGTTACACAACAAGTTAACTGCATTACATTGCTCTCTTCAAATGATGACTTCCTGACTCGGCAAGGCATTGTTTTGCTTTCTGCTCTGAAACATCGATGTGTGGTTACCGCATATGTCATTTCCCCACATCCACTTTACCTACATCCAACGCGTCACAGTCCGAGAGAGTGGATTTGAGATCGTGCTTTGCATCCCAGTCCTTCACGGGGTTCCTTCCCTGGAGCCCCGATTCCCTTCCCAAGTTAAGTGTTTGACTACCAGTATCGACAGGCGAGATGTGCACGTAGTTGATACACGCAATGTAACTTTCAAATCTAAGTGTGTGACAAAATCAATCAGGATGAAACACTTCTAAATGCATTTAGAACTTCCTTTGGGCCATCTGAGCCTCTCCTCTGTCAGCGTGTACCTTCGTGTAGATGGAGGGCCCGTGGACAGACCTTCACCTGCCATGCGGTAGCTTTTGCACAACTCACTTTTCATTCCGTCATTCCACGATTCGACAATATCGGCGACTTTTGACATTTGAAAACCAAAAGAAACAGCTGGTGTATTTGTATTTCTTTCCCTCTGTAACGCCTGCTGTAGAGTTGGACCCCATTTCAAACACCATCACGGCGTGGTTCGCGTCCTTTGTGAGACCAGGCACCCGAGTTTGCAGACAAGAGCTTGACATCACCGCTTTGCAATGTGCTTCTGGAGAGCGTAGAAGAGCGAGGAATGAGGAAGTAACGCCGTGAGGTAGATCAATGGGAAATTTCGGACGGCGGGGTTCCGGTCCCGTTCCCGGCAGTGTGTTTGATAATCTGCACAGGTCCTTGTTTGAACCCCCTCCCCCGATGCAGACCAAACAAAACAACTACAACACTGGGGATCCAACAAGGTACCGACATGGAGAGGGCCGAAACCTCGATGCAGCTGCACAACAAACAAACAAACAAGCATGGAAAAACACGGCCCTTATGAAAACACACATTTGGAAAAACATTGGTTGAACGATTTTGAACGCCAGAAGAAGTGTGTATGTTTGGAGCTGCTTCGAATCCTTGTCATAAACAAAGCTAAACTCGACGCAGGGACTTGAGAAACGCGAGTCCCGACAGTCTGTTGTACGCAGATTTGCTGGCAAACAATGGCGTGGAGGCCGTGAACCCTGAGGTAAAGAAGGCCGTGAAGGCATCACCTCGGAGGGGGCCGGACCACTCACACACACACACACACACACACACACACATATGCACAGTTATATACACACACACACGTTAAATGGCTTTAAACGTACAACTGGGAGCAAATAACGGTAGACTCTTACCCACTAGCAGGCAGGAAACATGATTTAACACAGAAAAAGTCGCTTTTAAACTTAATGTGCCTACAGTGGTTGTTAGCTGACAAGTGCTAGCTGCTCCAGTCAGGGGGAGCTGCTGTATCCAAACAAGACACACACACACACGCACTCAGAGCTAACGAGCGAGGCCGTTGGCTTATTAGCGACAAATGACCGAGAATAACACGATACGAGACGGTTTTCAAGTCGAATAGCGACGATAGGAGCCATTAGAGGGCAAACGTTAGCGTCGAGGCCTCCTCTCCCAACCCCCCAGCCCGGCCCCGACGCCTCCCACGGTCTCGGCGTCAGTTAGCTAACCGTTGACGGGGCTGGCTCGGGAGGAGCGAGCTAACCTACATTCTCGCGAATGGAGACGGCTAGCCCAGCTAGCTGTGGATGTGCTGAACGACAATTAACAAAAAAACAAACAAACAAACAAAACACGCGTAAAATAAACCCGCGTGTGGTCACCTGGGGACCACGACTGTTGCGGTAACTGACCCGCAGACACCTCGATGTCCCCGGGGGGGGTTTGACTGCTTGGCCGCTCTCCTTCCTCTGTTGTTGTGGTGAGCTAACGTCGGCCAGCTGAGCTCCGTGCCCGACGGCGAGCTAACCGCTGCTAGCGAACCGGGCCGAGTCGTGCCTCAGCACTCCACGCACCGCGGCTCAGCCACGACCCGCGGGTTCGGTACGTGGACACCGAAACGTCCGTTTATGACGAGCGACGCTCTCCAACTTTTTCACCGGTGTGGTTATCAATCATTCTCGGGCGACACCATCACTCTCTTCAGGCCATCCTATCTTTCTTGACGAGACGCCATCTTAGTTTTTTTTCCTTTTTTTTTTCTCACGGCCGAAGCACAACCCCGCTCTCCGCGGCACGTCCGTCACGTTCGCCACCGGAAAGTAGTGCGCCCACTTCCGACGTGTTCCCACGTCGCAAAAAGTGCCCGGAATGTAAAGCACGACATACATTGTACAAAAATAATGTCTTTGTGTGCTGAAGCGATACCAAGCATCAGCACACCGAGACATCTGGGACCGTTCCATGTTCCCAACTTTGTGGGAACACTTTGGAGCCCCTTCCTTCTCCAACATGACATCACAGCTTCTTCTTCTTCTTCTTCTCCTTTGGGCTGTTCCCCTCAGCTAGTCCACCTTCTCCATCTAAGCCTCTTCACTAGATCCTCCTCTCTTCATGTCCTCTCTCACGACCTCCATACATCTTCTCTCTGGTCTTCATCTAGACCTCCAATTCCAATATCTTCACTCTCCCTCCTCTGTCCATGACCCAACCATCTCTGACCTTCTCTCCAAAACATCTACCATGTCATTCCTGATCCTCTCCATCCTGGTCACTCCCAAAGAGAACCTCCACATCTTCATGTCTGCCACCTCCAGCTCTGCCTCCTGTCTTTTCTCCAAACCATCCATCATCTCTGCTCTCACCACTGTCTCCTCCAGCTTTCCTTTCTTTCCGGCTGATGTTCTTATATCTCATAGAACCCCTGACACTTTTCTCCACCCATTCCAACCTGCTGGAACCCGTTTCTTCACCTCTTCTCCACACTCTCCACTGCTCTGGACTGTTGAGCCTCAGTACTTGAAAAAGAACAACATGACATGAAATCAAGCTCCATGAAGACGTGGAGGATGGAGGAACTTGACCAGCCTGCACAGAGTCCTGACCTCAACCCCATCGAACTCCTCTGGGATGAATGTGAGTGGAGCCTGAGAGCCAGACCTTCTCCTCCAACATCACCAACGTGCTTCTGGAAG
>CAAKHD010005421.1:6051-20198 GCA_901007705.1 Fistularia tabacaria
CAACCTGCTGGAACCCTTTTCTTCACCTCTTCTCCACAGTCTCCGTTGCTCTGGACCTCCTGCCTGGAAGCTCCAATTCCAGCATCTGTCTACAAATATATTGTCCATCCCTCCTCTGTCCATGACCCGACCATCTCAGTCCGACCATGTGCCGTCCCTCTGATGGACTCATTCCTGATCCTCTCCACCCTCGTCACTCCCGAAGAGAACCTCAACATCTTCATCTCTGGGACCTCCGGTTCTGCCTCCTGTCTTTTCGTCATTGTGAGAGGGTGAATGGTTGTCGGTCTCTACGTGCGGCCCTGTGATTGGTCCAGGGTGAGCCAGTGACGGCTGTTATATGCTTTAACCCGAATGCCGCCCTGAGAGCAGGATAAGCATTATATATAATGAATGAATGAGTGACCTTTGACATATAGAATCTTGACGAGGAAAAGGACGCTAGTTTTGCTCGTTTCACCCGAGGAGTTTGTTCTACCCGTGACTTGAAACCCCTACAAAATCCCAACATGAAAGCAGGACACCGCTAACGGCGCCCCGCTGGGGAGAACAGATGCAATATTCATAAAGTCAACACACACACCCACCATTGATCTACGCGGTTTCTATACGGCCGCACATCAAACACACACACACACACACACACTTCATGAGGCGCTGATATGCTGATACACTCGGGCAACGCGTCCGAGTCGTCAGTCAAGTCCCGCCGAACAGATCTGAGGGGGAAAAGCAACTTTTCGAATTAACTGCCGTCTATTTTCCGAGAGGCCGTCGTAAGTCGACATTTAAAATAATACGACTGAAAATATAAAAAGATACGAGGTCCCATCTTGAGTTAATGGGTGTGTTTTGGACGCAAAACTCGCATGGACGCACAGCTCTTTATAAACCCCGACGCGGCCTCCCAACGCACGTACACGCATTTAAATGCAGGGATAAAAAGGTTTCAATGCGTCCGCCAGGCTGTCAGCACTATAACACACATCTGGATGACGACACTCAGTTGGGTTCGCCCTCCGTCGAGAGTTCAATTCGTCGGTTCGACGTCGTCGGATTTAACCAATAGGGGGATTCAATAACCGATCGATTAGACATTAATCCAACCGTGAAAGGATGGGATTAAGATCTTTAACGGGCCGGCTTTGTGCCTGGAGTTCTCCGCATCTCCGGACCGCCGGCAGTTAAACACCCTCATTGTGCCAGGAGATGATTGGCCGGATGAACGCATGAGGAACCCGAGTCAGAGGAGGACCTGCAAACAAGCGGCTCGTTGAAATTATCCTCTTCGTCCCCTTGGATGGCAACTCTGAGAGTGTGTGTGAATCGGTGAATTGAATCCAGTGTGAAACCACAATGTGTTGAAGTTCTGAGCTTGGTCATTTAGGAGACGATGCTCTTGCGCTAACGTTCAAATGGCAGCTTTTTCTGTTTGAATTTTTTAAAAATGTATTTTATTTTGCGAGCGAAGATCCACCATGGCAGCCGGTGCTTTTTGGAAAACAAAGTATGCCGTGATCGGAATAAACCCCATCACGAGCCGGTTTTCACTCATTTCATCGGGGCGCCCTCGAACGTGGGAACAGACAGGGTTAAACCCCCTTTGCATGCACGCACACACACACACACACACACACACACACACACACACACTGTCCTTGAAGGACCTTTCCCAATGGAACAACTGAGGCTGGAAATCTTTATTGCAATTGCCAACACATCATCTTAATTGCGGCTGCGCAGTTGTGCGTAAGAACGTGTGTGTGTGTGTTTGTGTGTGTGTGTGTTACTTGCAGCCTAATCACAGTGAACAGAGAAGTCAATTTGTTCAGCTGGAGCCCCCGTTGTGTTGATAAGCTGGTCACACAAACCGCTGTCTGCTACCAGCTCCCCCTCTCTCTGTGGATCTGGCTGTGGGCCATCTCGGCTCCGGGCGTCCTCCGATCCAAGCCTGGACCTGGACGCAAAACAGCTGAGCTAGCCAAAAAAAAAAAAAAAAAAAATCATTCCGCGGCCCGAAACGGTCCCCGAGCCCCCCGCGTAGGAGCCGCCTTCTCCGCCCTCCCTCGGAGAATCCGCTGCTTGGGCTCCTTCCAGTATTTAAATAAGGCCGGATTCGATCAAACTTGTTTACGGTAAAAGCTCGGGAATTAATTAATGAGCATTCTAATCATTCAAGCATGCTAGCTGAATATCTAAAACCCTCCGAAACGCTCCTTCGGTCTCCGCAGCCGAGCGGGCACGACTGCGATTCGGCCAGCGATTTTGGAATCGCCCACCTGGCGCTCTGCTCGGTGGCGAGTGCCCATCAGGGCCGTCTAAACGAGAGCCGGACGGAGCTCCTGCGTAAGCTCTTTTTATCCCGCTAATATGATTAAGTGAATGCAGCCTTCCGAATCAGTTAGGGAAAAAGTACAAATGGACTGTAGTTAAAAACACACGGCGGTTTATACCTGCATTAAGTAGTTTGGCTGCTGCAGCCTCGCTGGCGCGATCCTGCCATTATGAAATTGACAATCTCTAGCGCTGATGCGGCCCCATCCGGTGGAGGCGTGGGGGGGGTTGAGCTCTTGGGCGCTACATCCCCGTTACCCGGATATTTCTGGAAAATGCAAAATTCTCGGCCACAAAAATGCTGATTTCTTATCACTTGGACACGAGAGCGCAGAAGAGTTAATTGTGACCTTAAATGTGACTTGTTGGAGCATCGGGTGGATTTACTAGTCCTGGGCTAAGCCTGATTTTTGCCCTTTTATGGAATACATGGGACAGTGGCGGCATGGTGGCCCAACGGTTAGCATTCGTCTCACGGCGAGAAGGTCCCTGGGGGGGTTGTTCCTCAGGGTTCACCTGGTTTCTCCCACAGTCCAAACACAAGCTGGAGGTTCATTGGAGACCCTACACTGTCCAGACATGTGAATGAAAGGGTGAATGGTTGCATATTTCTATATACATGAATGAAATGGTGAATGGTTGTACATCCCTATATGATATGTGAATGAGAGGGTGAACAGTTGCGTGTCTCTATGACGTGTGGCTGAGAGGGTGAATTTTGGTATGCGTTTGAAATGCAACGACGATAAAGGCTATTCTGCTCTGAATGGTTGCATATTTGTACGTGTTGAAATGAGAGGGTGAATGGTCAGATCTCTACATGATGTGTTGACCAGAGGGTGAATGGTTGCACATCTCTGTATATGTTTAACTGAGAGAGTGAATGGTTGCATGTCTCTATGTGACGTGTGAATGAATGAGTGAATGGCTGTATGTCTCTATTTGATATGCAAATGAGAGGGTGAATGATTCCATATTTCTATATGATCAAAATGAGAGAGTGAATGGTTGAATGTCTGTCTGCTGTGTGAATGAAAGGGTGTCTCTATATTAAATTTGAATGAAAGTGTGAATGGATGAGCTCTTCTCTATGATGTGTGAATGAGTGAATGACTATCATGATGTCTCTATGTGATGAATAAGTGTATGGTTGTGTATTTCTATATGATGAATAAATGAGAGCGTGAATGGATGAATGGCTCTATATGACTTTTGAATGAGTGAGCGGTTGTACAAATACCTCCGCACGTGTGCTTGCGATCGCCCGGATCAGGGCGGCCTCCGCCTCTCGGCCAATCACAGCTGGGCTTGGCCGCGGGATAAGCGGTGCAGAGAATGAATGAATGAATGAATGAATGGATGGATTATAGGCCCACAGATGGGAGCAATGACACATGTTGCCACCCTGCTGGGTCATATGTGATGCTCTTTAATAAAGCAGGGTAATTCAGACGGGATGTGGACCTCATCCAGTGTAGGGAATGGAATTCAAGTATCTGATCTTTATGGCTCCTGCAGAGCTCCATAATTATCGGTGAAGACGCCCTGCCAGCAGCCACGCGCATCTTCTTGTTTATGAGACGAGCTGATTTTTATCAGCCGCGTCTCCACCGGCTAATAATCCCTTCTTCCATTCTGCACCACGACGCGCCTTCACTGGAACGTGGAAGTGGAGCGGTTAGCCGCATCACTCGCCTGCAACCTACCCTCAGGTCCCCACGGTGCCACCTTCTCACTTAGATTTCCACTCCGTCGCGTGTTAGCCATTCCCCGCCCACAGCCAATCATCTCCCTGCGCCTCACCCTCTCCTCTCACAACAACAAACTTCAAGTGCTTCCAGACCTCCTGCTCCCCATCCCTCCTCTGTCCATGTCCGAACCGTCTCCGGAACATTTGCTGTCCCTCTGATGGACCCATTCCCGATCCCCTCCGTCCTCCTCCCCTCCTCAAGAGGAACCTCCCCATCTTCATCCCTGCCGCCTCCAGCTCTTCCTCCTGTCTGCACCTCATCGTCTCCAAACCAGACACCAGGGCTGCTCCACACCTCCGTCTCCTTCATGAGCAAGAACGTCAAATCAGGAGGCGTTCAAATCCCAAACTGCCTCTCGATAAAATGTTCATAGTAGTGCTATATAAGTACTTGGACAAGACTGGATCAGTGTGTGTGTGTGTGTGTGTGTGTGTGTGTGTGTGTGTGTGTGTGTGTGTGTGTGTGTGTGTGTGTGTGTGTGTGTGCATTATCTTAATCATCCTGCTCCCACACTCTAACAGGATTTCTTCGCTCTTCTCCTGCAGTTATTGTCTGAAGACGGCACCAAGGTCACCCTTTCACTTCCGTCTCTGGGTTGGGAGGAGAGTTTTCATATTGACATGTTGGGTTTGCATCTACTGGCCGTGTGTCTGTGGAGGTTCTCCATCATCCGGCTCATGGTTCGTTCGCGTCCAAATCTTCTTCTTATCGTAGCAACTGGACATTTTCTTGGTTTAAAAACTGGAAGAAATTGAGAGGAAATCAAGTCCAGGTGCTACCAGAAGAAGATTTGGACAGGAATTATGGGACTCGAATGGATGCATCTCTATGCGGTGTGAATGAGAGGGTGAATGCTTGTCTCTTTATAAAATGTGGATGAGAGGGTGAATGGATGCATGTCCTTATATGGCGTGCGAATGAAAGAATAAACGTCTGCATGCTTTTATATGACCTGTGAAAGAGCGTAAATGTCTTTATATAAGACTTGAATGAGTGCATTGGTGGTCGAATGTCCCGACATGATGTGTCAATGAATGAATGAATTGTTGCGTGTGAATGAGAGGGTGAAAGGTTTCGTCTCTTTAGGACATGTGGATGAAAGGGTGAATGGTTGAATGCCCCTATACAGTGTGTGCATGAATGCATGAATTATGTCTCTCTACGATATAAGCATGAGAGGGTGAACAGAACTATGTCCCCTTATGATGTTTGAATGACAGGGTGAATGTTTGCACGTCTCAATATTATGTGCGAATGAAAGAATGAATGCTGCATTTTCCTGGACGACATGTGAATGAGAGGGTGAATCCTTGTCTATATGAAGTGTGTGTGAATGGTTTTATCCTTATGTGAATGAGAGGGTGAACTGGTGAGCGTTCCAGGGGGACCCCCGCCTCTCGCCCAATGACAGCAGGGTTTGCCTCAAGCCCCGCCCCCTGACTTCAGGAGAAGCACGGTGGACAAATGGATGAATTCACCAAATAAATCCAATATTCCCACTGCGACCGCGGCAACGGACTTTTTTTTTTTTTTTTTTTTTCCGGTGCTGCTACTCGAACGATGCTTCTACACAACTTTAGCACAAGTGGCTGTACTTTACCTCGTCACCCCCTGCAATCAAACCGCCTCTTCGGCTCCTTCTGCTTCGACTCCCAACGCGTAGACTGAGAGCGCCGAGCTGCGTCCGTCTCCGAGATTTCATCCGTCGGCTCATCAATTAATTTGCTCGTATCGGGGAATCAAGCTTCAAGAGCGTCGATGTGAAACCTCTTGACCGACGGGTTGGTCTTCTCTTAAAGGCGTCAAGGGTTGCGAGGCACCACCTTCACCAACTGAGAATGCGAGCCTCCCTCCAGGTCATATCAGGGTGATGCTAACAGCGTTAGCTTGACTCAACAGTTCTTTTCCTGGCTGGGTTTTCTGGTGAGTCCATGACCTCCACCTGGATCCTTCTCAACATCCAGAAGACCAGCCACGTGTTTAGAACTATAGACCTTTCGACTGTACTCCAAAGAACGAACTACTCGTTAAAAAAACTACGCAAGATTCTTCGTCTTCTCTGGGCTGCTCACTCCAGGGGTCCCCACAACCACTCATTTCTCTCCGTCTAATCATCTTCTCCCACACTAACTAACTTCCTGTCCATCCATAAAGCTCCTCTCTGGTCCTTCAGACCTCCAACCTGGCGGCTCAAACCTCAGCATCCCTCCTGTTCATGTTCACATCATATCAGTCTGACTTCATCTCCAGATCATCTCTGATGGACTCACCTCTCTCCCAAAGAGGAGCCTCCAATATCTTTGCCCCTCCACTCCCTGGAAGGTCCAGAGAGTGGAGGAGAAGAACCCTGGTTCCACCATGGTTCCTCTCATTCACCTCTCTAGATGTTCTTCCAACCGCCCCCCCCCCTCTATAAGATATACATACACACACACACACACATATATATATATATATATATATATATATATATATATATATATATGAATATGCAAAAAGTGCCCTACTCTGAGGTTGGTCATTAGTCTAAAATGAAATGTCTAGACACTTAATCATTTTGTTTTATTTTTGAATCCATGAATAATGAGCGGAGTGGAAGCCGTAAAACGGAGCCGACACTGAGAAACAAACTTGACGCTGAGTTATGATTAATCTGAATTATGGAATAAGATTAAAAAACCCGGGGATTTTATGAAACACTTTTTTTTTTTTAAGACGAAACGTAACACCTCTGTTAAATGTTCGAAACCGGTCCGCGCTGTTTAGTTATATATAATTTAAATCCTTTTATAATGAATCATTTAGGGTTTTTCATAGTGTTCTTTTTATTATTCGTAGCAGTTTATGCATCTATGGCTGCATATTTTCATTCATTGAAATTAAACACAGCGGAGCAGCAGTTAGCGCCTCCGCCTCGCAGCCAGGTTGGATTCCCTTTCTGCGTGGAGTCCTCATGTTCTCCCCGTGTCTGCGTGGGGTTCCTCAGGGTTCTCTGGGTTCCTCCCGCAGTCCAAACACATGCAGGAGGTTCACCGGAGACCCTACAAAATACACATGTGTGGATGAGGGGCTGAACTTCGTGATGTGTTTGAAATGCGATGACGATAACAGGCTATTCTGCTCCTAATGGTTGCCTATTTCTATATACCGTTTAAATAAGAGGGTGAATAGTTAGATCTCTGTACGATGTGTGGATGAGAGGGTGAATGGTTGCACATTTCTATATGACATGTGAGTGAGAGCTTGAAAGGTTGCATATCTTTGTATGATGCTTAAATGAGAGTGTGAATGGTTGCATGTCTCTGTATGACGTGTGAATGAATGAGTGAATGGCTGTATGTCTCTATGTGATGTGGAAATGAGAGGGTGAATGGTTGCATGTTTCTAAATGATATGTGAATGAGTGGGTGAATAGCTGCATCTCAATATGTACATTTGAATGAAAGCTTGAATGGGTGAACACTTCTATATGATGTGTGAATGAGTGAATGCTATCATGATGTCTCAATATGATGAGTGAGTGAATGGTTGTGTATTTCTATATGACGAAGAAATGAGCTTGAACGGATGAATGACTCGATACGACTTGTGAACGAGTGAATGGTTTTTGTCTCTATATGACTTGTGAATGAATGAGTGAATTGCTGTATGTCTCTGTATGTTGTGTCAATGAGGGGGTGAAAGGATGCCTGTCACCTTGGCTGAACCCGGCCTCTCGCCCAACGACAGCTCCCCGGACCCTGCCTGCAGGATAAGCCGAGTAGATTATGAATGAATGAATGAATGAATGAATGAATGAATGCATGAGTGAAAGCCAACCCCACCGCTCTCGATCAGAGCTTAAAGAAAAAAAATGATGCCATGACTTTTCTCCGAAAAGCTGTTTTAAATCTCTCCTCGGTCGAGATTGAACTTCTAATCACCTTTTAGCCTCTTTATTGTATCATTTACGGGATTATTGGTTTCAGACTCTGTCTTCGTGGCCCAGAACTATTAAACCCGTTTTATCCTCGTTATTAGACTTCATCCTAACACACCTGACGTTTAATAAAGACACAAAAGAGGTTTTATTCCTTTTTAAGATTTTACTTTTGGTCAGAACGTGTCGTGAGGACGGAGGGAAGGAAGGAAGTTGTTGAAGCAGTAAAGATAAGAATGGATGGAGGGAAAATCAGCGTTAAGGTGAGGCGTTATAGGAGGAGAGGGGGGAGGAGGAGGAGGAGAGGGGGGAGATAAAGGTGACCCAGAAGGAGAGCAGAGCAAGTGAGCCCTTAAATTGGATTGTAACTTTAAATTGCTGATTTGAATGTGGAAGGCTCCCGAATGGAAACCTGCCACCGTCTCACTGAAGACTGTGGTAATTATGTTTTTGAGCCGGAGTGATTATAGCGCAGCCGCCGAGCAGCCTGCCGCCGTGGCTGCACGCCGCAGAGAACCGGGGCGGTCTCGGTGCCGAGTCGGAGCTACGGATCGAAACCCTGGAGTGTTCTGGAATGTTAATTACGGGGTGGCAGGTACCCAGTTCACCCGCCGGTCAGTATTCCCGATGACTCTCTCGGCTAACGGCTACTAGCCTTCTAAGATTCTGACCTGCTCCGTGGACTTTGCACTCCCGCTCTCCAATCCGGAAGATACAAAGAAAATAATTGAGGCAAATCTTTTCCGGTGATGTTTTGGAAGCTGCCATGATATCGGAAATTCATTTCATCGATGTAAACAAAGGTCATGTCTGGCCCGAACTGCAGCGAGGCTAAGGATCACGACACCCGGTCAGGCTCCACGCATTAAATGCCCCATGCATCAAAGAATCTGCGAAACGTGTTTTCGAGTGTGCCGCAGCTCTCGCCATTGTCTCTGGGGCTGCAGAAATAGATTGGTAAATGTGTGCATGTGTTTACACCACCAGTAAAATCACCGCCGGTGTGTAGAGGTGAAAAGAAAATATTTCCAAGTGCTAATGTCTGCATTTACTTTTGGGGCCGGTGCGGCTTACGCAACCTGGCAATAAAGGAGCTCATAAAAGTTAGTATTATTTTGTCTAATCAGAACTCACTCTCAAGCCCTTGCTGCAGTTCTCCTATGCGCATTTTAATTATCATTAAAATAGCAATGGAGAAAATAAATAAATCTTTACGTATGTGTTTCATAATGTAGGCAAGCTAGCACTAGGTGTTTGGCAATGAAATTTGGAAGCAGCGTTCCTGCAGTAGCGTTTAACACTTTGGTATGCAAGGCAGGAGGAACCACCAACCTTCTGGTTGTGTGTACGTATGTGTGTGTGTGTGTGTGTGTGTGTGTGTGTGTGTCAGTGGAAGATGGTCTCCACTTGTCTACTGCTGGCATCATCTTGTAGTTTTCTCTGGATTACATTCGCGCACACTCACACCCCGATGGCGGCAGGGCTGCCAAGCAACAGCTAGCTGTTGCTAGCCGCTATCAAGAACATTCAGTAGTAACTGGGGGGAAGAAGTGGGCGTTCAGTGGCTGTCGGGGCATGAGCTGGTGATCAAACCGACAACCTTCTGCATATGTGTGTGTGTGTGTGTGTGTGTATGTGTGTGTGTGTGTGTGTGTGTGTATCATGTGGTCGCTATCGCTAATTGTTCCAATCCTTATCTTGCCGGCCCCTTGTTCCTTTCGATCGAAAGGGAGATGCGGCGCAGCTTCAGATGAGGTATCCATGGTTACCGGTACACAGTCAGGAAACCCTTGTCCGCCTGTTTTTTAGTGGCGTGGCGTTGATTCCATTTTTAAAAATACGCCGCCGATATCCAGGAACTCCCCGCTTCCTCCTCCTCCTCCTCCTCCTCTTCAGCAGTGGAGGCCGGGATTCAGCACTGGACAGCTCCCCCGAGTGCATCTCCTCCTGCTGAATACAAAGTAGCTGCAGAGGACAGCTGATGGAACGCTCACATGGAGGTTTCCACGCTTACCTTCGGGCCCACTGCTCGGACTGGACCGAGATCGGACCTGGTGTTTGTCCGCCTTTTTAAATTTTTTAGTCATTCGGGAGTCATTTTAGATACAGCTCTCATGCTAACAGAGCAGAGCAGCTTGATTTTATGAGTCGTTTTTAAAAAAAAAATATATTTGGACAGTTTGGAAACATGATGCATACCTGGGGTTCAAACATCACTGCTTGTTCATCACTGCTTACATTTTTTCCTAATAATGAGCAGGGACAGTCAACATTCACCCTCTCATTCACAAGTCACATAGAGAAAGGAAGCTATTCACCCTCTCATTCACCACATGTCATATTCACATCAAAAAAAAAGGATGAATGCAACCATTCACCCTCTTATTCACACACACGCTAAAGACATGAAAACAATTCATCCGTCATTCACGTGTCACAGAGACACGACCATTCACCCATTCAGATATCATATGGAGACATAAACAATTCACCCTCTCATTCACAGATAGATATGCAAAATTCACCCTCTCATTCGCACATATTATAGACATGAAGCTATTCACTCATTCATTCACATCATATATAGACATGGAGCCATTCACTCATTCATTCATGCTAGAAACATACAACCATTCACCCTGTCATTCACAATTAATGGACTCATTCATTCACACATTATAGAGACATAAACCACTCATCTAATCATCAACACATATAGAAACAGTCAAACATTCACCCTCCCACCAACAATTCACCCTCTCACTCACACATCTGTGTCTCCAATGAGACCTCAAAGAGTCTCCACAAAGAAAGGTCCCGTGTGGGAATCCAACCAGGGACCTCCTCTGGCTAGCCAGGATTTCCTGTGTGCTCGATGGAAGAAGAGCCGGAGCGCTCGTAGAAAGAAACAAAAATAGCAGGTTTTCCTGTCAAACTTGTCAAAAAGGAATTAATCATTTCACCGTTCGATGTGACGGGAGCCTCGAGACAGAGACGACGCGTATTTTTATTTTTTTTTCCCCTGCTCTAATCACTCTATCTCTCAGTCATTACACACTGCAAATTGGCTTATGTATAAATAGCTATAACGAAGTTTTCAGCTCCCTCTCATTTAATCTGCGGCTGTTATCGTGAGTGTGTGTGTCGTGGGTGCTGATTAAAACACACCAGGTCCGGACGGTAAATACAAGCCCCTCTGCTGCGACCTTTGTGAACCTTCCACATCTGGAGAGCGCTGTTTTTTTTATTTATTTATTATTTTTTTTTCAAAGACTCGTGCTCTCGTTGCACACAGACGCACACACTCGTTTGCATCCTCGCCTTATTAAATGGAGCTTCATGAATGCTTAATGCATGGAAAACCAGAACACAAATCAATTTCAGTGGTAGTCCCGGCCCTCTCCGCCTTTCCTTTATCTCCCTCTCGCTCTCCACGTTCGATTTGTTTCTTTATATGGCGCCACGAAATAACTGGATGTAAATAGCGAGCGCTAACCGCTCGATTGAAGAGAGGCGCTAGTCGGCCCGGGGCGGCCCCGTCTTGCACATTTTGACCGTTTACTCGCCAGAAAAAGGCATGTGCATGTGTGTGTTTATGTGGGTGTGTGTGGTGGGGAATGGGACGGGACTATTTGCTGGAGCGGATGGGTTGGAGAAGGCTGAGCAAGATATCGGCCCGAGTGTCTTCATTTCTTTGGATACCGTCGTGATTTTTGACGTGACGCTCGGTTAAAGCGTCACTCTTGGAGGATGAGTCTAATTCAGAGGCAGTTTGGATTCGTGCGCGGACGGATTTAACGTCACGGGTTGTAATTACACGTCACATGTGCGCCCCGCTGTGGAAGGCAGTGTTTTCATATGTTTCTCCGTGATTGCGCTTCTGTAGAAAATATGAAGGGCAGGTGGTGGTTAAAAAGAAACCAAACACATGCAGGAGGTTCACTGGAGACACTTTAATTGTTCAGAATGAAAGAGGGAATGGTTTTGGGGACGGCGTGGCGCAGGAGGCAGAGCGATCGTCCTTTCAACCGAACATTCCTGGTTGGATCCCCGGCTCCTCCTAGTGTGTCGAAGTGTTGTTGAGCAAGACACTGAACCCCTGACTGCTCCCCTGCCGCTGCTAGAACTGCATGCCAACTGCTCATGGTTCATCCATGATGGGTTAAATGCAGAGAACAACTTTTCCCGCAAGAGATTAATGTAGTATAATAAATTTAAATTAAAAGAATTAAAAATTAAAAAAAAATTGAAAAATTAAATTGACGTCTCCATATGATAGGCTGAAGGGTTTATCTCTATATAAGATAAGATAAGATAGTACTTTATTGATCCCCATTGGGGAAATTCGATTGTCCCAGCGGTGCAACAAGATCAATATCAATAAATATAGAAATAAATCTAAATAGCTAAAAATAGCAGACAATTAAAAGGACATCAGCAAGGATAAGAGTAGATAACAGATTGACAACGACAAGATAGTTACCAAAATGAGATAGTTACCAGAATGAAAAAGAAAAGAAACGCGAGGAATGAGCCAGAGAATATTTTTATATTTTTATGATGTATGAATGAGAGGGTGAACGGTTTGTCTTGATATAGCATGTGATTAATGAGAGATTGAATAGTTGTATGTCTCCCTGACGTGTGAATGAGAGGGTGAATGCTTGTATCTCTCTCGATGCGTCCCCGTGATCGAACCTCTCGGCATGGATAGGCTCCAGGATTAGCAAATAAGTGGAATTGCAAATGAATGAATGAATGAATCCCGTGCATGAGAAGCCTCTGTCTATATGCCTGGTGTTTGGAGGTCAGAGTGGAAGCATATTGTCCTATAATGATGCTCTCCAGGCGCCGAGCCCAGTTCGACTCGCCGCCTCCGGGGAGGGAGCGTATGTTATCGGGCCGGGGGGGCTGAGCAAGACTTCATTTACTTGAATTATCTTCCCTCGTGTTCGCCGCGATTTATCTCAACCTCCACGCGGCCGGCATTAGTGAATGGATTATTGCGTCCTAATGGGGCTTCAGAAGAATGAGGCGTCTGCGTGTCCTCCCTGTGACATGCACGGGAGGAGGCCGGTTCTAACTTTAATAAGAACTCAGGGTTGGTGCAGGCTAACGGCAGTCACTCACACACACACACACACACACACACACACACACACACACACATACACACGCACACACACGTCTCCGAGGGGTGGGGTGGTGTTGGTGGGGTTGGTTGTCTGAAGCAGGTGCTCGCGTAATAAGTGCCGTACTCATGCTTGTTTACCGTAACTATGACAACAAATGCTTGCGCACATACCGGATACGACGCTCCCCGCGCCCGCTAGCAGCTTCTGCATTTAGATCGTCAGCAGGTGTCGATCAGAGAAATAATGGTTGTACGCTTGGATATAAATACATTGTGGTGGCCATTGAGGGGCGTGGCCTCCCACCCCACGGGACGAGGGGCTGGGGGGGCGGGGCTTCAGCCGGAGGTCTATATATATTAAAGTTCATCTCATCCAAGACTCCAAGGCTCCGTCATCGATTATTCCTCGGCGAGCGCCACAATAGGCTGATTTGATTGACGGGTCAAGCTCAAGCTCCGCCTCTCACCCTAGTTTCAGCATGGGTTCCAGCCCCCTCCGTTTGCTCTCCGGGAAGGATGTATAATGTCTACGTGTTTACAGCACAACCTAAACAGCAGCCTACGTATTTTTGAATAATTCCCCATCAGGGCCGATGCATTTAATAACCAGGCTCCCGATGCACGGCGTTGCCATAACGATGATGAATGTCATGTTAGCGTCCCGTCCTTTTTCCATCTTTGAAATGTTTTACTGGAACCATGAAAAGTGTATGAAGACCCTCTTCGGCGCGGCCTTGTACGGCGACGATTTCCGTGTCCCATCGCTCGGATGCATGGATGCAAACGCGTATTTAAATAAATACCCATGAGTATTTCCACGCTATTTGCTCTGGGCTTCGTCCTCTCCCTCCCTCTCGCTCTCTCTCGCGTACATTTTGGAGGCAGGGAGCGTAGGAGGCTGCCGTAATGTTGCAGTTCCTTCTGTCCTGGCAGGCAAACATTGATGGTTTGTGTGGGTGAGAGGTCTGACTCTTCACACACTGCCAAGCTCAGGAAGGAAAGGCAGGAG
>CAAKHD010005421.1:20218-32523 GCA_901007705.1 Fistularia tabacaria
GGGGGGAGGGGGGGGCGGCAGCGGGAACGGGGGGGGGGGGGGGGGGGGGGGGGGGGGGGGGGGGGGGGGGGGGGGGGGGGGGGGGCTGGAGGTTAGACACAAGCCCCCCTTTTGCACGGCGCTTTCCAGCCAGTAATATTACGCCGCTGTTGCGCCTCGCCATCTGCACGAAAGCCCACGGAGGCGGAACGATGCAAAAGATTATCGCGAGCGGGAGCTGTTCTGTCTTGCAGGTCGCGGCGCTTTTGCGGAACGCGCGTGCAAGTGGGGGGGTGGGGGGGGGGTTTGAAGCGGCCCGGCGATATGTCGGCGTTCCGGGGTTTGCGGCGGGCGGGCGGCCAGCTGGCCAGCTTTGTGTGATAATTTGAAGTGCGGCCCCTCACCGGAGGATGTGACGCAAGCAGATTCAGACATGAGATACCAGCTGGACGTCTCCGTTGGACCCATCCTCGGGAAAAAATGGCGGCGGTTCCGATCGGAGAGTCGGCGGTTCGATTTCCCCTGTTAGTGCCCTGCCAGCCGCTGGACGGAAGCGCGGAATTTTAGGATTGCGTTTATCGTCTGAAGCCCAGGTGTCTAAGCTTGTTGTCAGCTTTGCTCCTCAAGCTTCATGGTCTTGCATACATCCTGAGTGCACAGTGTGCCTGGAGATGCTTCTGAAGCCCAAGCATGAGAGATCTCCATGCAGAGGTCACGATATCTATGCATGGCGGTGAAACCATCCGTCCCACTGACATTCTGTCTTCACATGTTGCTCCTCCTCAAGGGACCGTTAGTTCTAAGTCAGAAGCTCCTCAAACAGCTAAACTCCTGTAGCAGTGAAGAAGAAGGGATTCCACATCAACGTTTGAAAGTTGCAGCTGAAGCTCTCCGCGTAGCCGTGGCCCGAGTGACGGCTTTCACATCTGCGATCCGCTGTTTTTCACAATTCCGAGATGAAAAAAAAGAAAAAAAAAAGGCGCCTGAGCGAGCGAGACCGCGAGAAAGTGCCAAGACGGGGATCTTTTTAAAAATCGTGTTTTTCGCGAATGTATCTGTCGGATAATTATGTCAAAGAGATGCCTCCGTGGAGCTCGGTGGAAGTGGAAGCGGTTCCAGCGGGACCAATATCTGGCTTGTTACCGAATATTTAGACTGTGAATTGGATAATTGATCTGCCATTCAGCAAGGCTCATCAGCGGGGCCTCGAGGGGGCAGATGTTTGTCAGGTGGCGGCGGCGGCGGCGGCGGCCTCAGATGAGCAGCTCCGAATGGATCTGACACGCCGACACTTTTTGCGCGACGGGCAGAAACCTCCTCGTTTTGAACGGTTTTGAGAAGAACACGGAACAGCTCTCGGCGCCGACGAGTCCGCAAGCTTTCGTCAGCGACCGTTGTAACGGCATCGTCACACAGCAGGTCCAGGCTTTTCCCTCAAAGACGCACGAGTGGCTTCTCCTGCCGGGGAAAGGGTTGCTGTGCAGCCATCTTGTTTTCCTTCGTGGAAGCCTGAACCTCCAGAAGGAGCTCACACCCGGTACTTTTCCTCATCAGTCCATTTTTCCAATAAGTCGATGTCTCAAAGGATTATTCTTCTAGTATTTTCTGCATTTTTCAAGTTCATTCATGCATTTTTCTTCCAGCTTTGACTGCAGGCAGGGCTGGAGGCGATCCCAGCTCGGGGGCGGGGTTCAGCTCGGGTCGGTCACAGGGCCTCATAAAAAGACCATTCACCCTCTCATTCAGAGATGGGATCGTGGAGAAACAACGACCATTCACTCATTCATTCACCCTCTCATGTGGACGCTGTGGGGTCTCCACTGAACCTCTTGCATGTGTTTGGACTGCGGGAGGAACCCGGAGAACCCTGAGGAACCCCACGCAGACACATGGAGAACATGGAGACTCCACACAGAAAAGCCTCCAGTGGGGAACCCAACCGGGGACCTTCTGGGAGGAGGAAGCGCGAACCGCCGCGCCACCGAGCCACCCATGTTTTATACATTTTCCTTTAAAAACAAAAGAAGGCAGCCTGACCCCGGTGCTCTTTTAATTTGTCTTCCCTTCCTTTCCTTATGAGTTTCTATTTGCCGAAGCGGTTTGTGAATTGCAGTCTTTTCCCGTTCCGTTGTGATGTTTTATTACTTGCCGTTGATATCAGGGTTGGGGGACGGCTGCGCTCACGTCCAGAGCTGTGAAAATGAAACCTCCCAAAGACAGTCGCCGTCGGTTCGAACCGAGCGAATGCAATCCGTACTCATATTAGCATCGTTTGTAGCACCCGTCCTGCAAACTCCTATCGCATGTCTGTTATCGTGCATCGAGGGCCGTCAAATAACCCTACCTGCTGCGGTCGGAGCGATCCGAGGACGCCGTGCAGGCGCTTTTATAAAACCCGCCGCGTTCGTTTTGTGAAAGCACGTCGTGTGGCTGAACACGGGACGCCGTCTGGGAAACGCGACACCGACGGGGGTTTCTCCTCGTCAAAACCTCTTCACCTCAACGCGGTCGGAGGGATTCCTAAACCGCCGAGACCAGCGAATGAATTGGTGGACAGTTGTTTGTTGTTGCCGAACTCTCCCCCACAGCAATAATCTTTCTAAATATACCACTTTTCTTTTTTTTTTTTTTTGTTGGCACTTCCGCTACTTTGCACTGAGAAAACCATCAGAATACTATTGCACCATAGACCATTATGGTGCTACTTACTGACCTTTGCACTAAACTGTGTCAAAAAAGAACTCTGCAGCTGTTTTCTCATGCCTTCAAATATCAGTCTGTATCTGCGTGCACTTTAGACTTCATACCTCATAGTTTAGTGTTTACTGTTTAATGGAGCAGTGCACTTTTACTGCACTCTATCATTATTATTTTGTTCATTTCATGTCACCGCGGGATTGTGGGAAACATTTTCTCCTTTCCTCTGTATGTCCAGTGCATGCGGAGAAATTGACAATAAAGCTGACTTTGACAGTGACGTGAGTGACAGGGTGAATGGTCTTATGTCACTATTTGTGGCCCTGTGATTGACAGTTTGGATAGGCTCCGCCCCCTGCGCCACCTTAGGGCAAGTGCTATAGATAATGAATAAATGAATGAATGAATGCATGACAGGTGGAGGTTCTCAGTCATCCAGGTCATGGGGAAATCTTGTCGAAATCTTCTTCTTCTTCAACTAGGCTTGAATTTCTTCACTTGAAGGCGTTTCAGCCCTCATCCCAGAGGCTTCTTCTGTTCTAATAACCTGTAGGGAGCTTTCCAGGGTTTCGGGCGGGACTAGGTTATGAAAAAAAAACGTCTCCGAATAAAGGAGGGAGCCTCAGACACAACCTTTCACAAACGTATCACGCAGTACTGGGATCAATAATAAGACGGGTTTGCGCACACAGACCAGGACCTTCTGCACCCTCCAAACAACCAGGAAAGATCCACCACCAGAAGCAGCCCCAGGTAACTTCCACCTGAGCCTCAGTCCATGAGATCCAACAGGTTTCACATCTTTGAATTGCTTTACCTTTTTCACATTCCGATCCGGGAAATCCCCAAAAGTTGCTCCTTATTCCCCAACGATCGACACCCTCATTACCATAACAACCCCCTTACAGCTGGTTCCTGCCCTCCGGGATGAGGCCTGAAATTCAAGTCCAGTTGCCATGACAGGAAGATTACGACGAGTCGATAATACAGTTTTTCCTTCGGGTTTCAGAATACATTTATTTTATTTATTTTATTTTTTTCCAGATGTTCTGAAAAGATGCGGGAGTCACCGTACAAACGAGACACACACAGCTCCTGCATTGTAAAGTGTGTGTGTGTGTGTGTGTGTGTGTGTGTGTGTGTGCTTGTCCCTAGCTATAAATGGATTTTATTGCTGTATAATGAGGACAAAAAGTAAGTGCCTCTCATATCCATGCTAGCATTAAAGTGGGCTGAGGGCCTGTAGCCTCCTATACACCCGCACGTGCTCGGGGCTCCCGTGGCTCCTCGTCCAGCTCGGCGCGCCGCCGCTTTCGCCGGTGATTGACGAGACATTTGGCTTTCTCCGCAGACACATCGAGAACTGGACGGGCCTGCAGACGCTGACGGACGTGGAGATGGAGCTCTACACCGGCCTGCAGAGGCTGTGAGTACCCAGATGTTCCTCTACCTGACGGCCGCGTCTCGCCGACGGGCGGAAGCCAGCTGCCGGCTGGCCGTACGCCTGCGGGGCCCCCGTGTTCAAGTCGGGTTTAACTCCACGCACGTTTTTCCGCTCTTTGAATCGTTCCGCGCCAAATATGAAAGGCCGCTGTTTTGAAGCCGCGGCTCATTATTGAGCCCCAGGTAGATTTGCCCACAATCGCAGCGGGCGATTCCATCAAATTAATCGGTTTCTTCGGCGCTGCGCTTAATTTTACTGATCAATTAGTCTGGGGATTAAATTGATTTTCAAAGGACAGCCGGACAAAGACGTGGCTTTGAAATAACTCCTTTCATTTCCCCACATTTTTTTTTTTTTTTTCTTTTAACGGCGGTTGGCATCCGTAGATATGCGGCGCCGCCACCTTGGAGTCCACCCCCCCCCATCCTCCTCTGTGGTCATTGCCGTCTTCTTCTTGCTCCATTGACGCCATCTTGGAGCTCTGCCCACCCCTTCGCCACAATCAGGGCCGCTTATCTTACAGAAACTACACATTTCTTAATTTTAATTTTTTTTTTGTCGTCAATGAAAACGCATGGTTAAAAATTCAGGTCCGCAGTGATGTCATCTTTTTACATTGAAAAAAAAAATAAAATAAAATAAGGATGCCCGGGTGAGGTAACCATGGCGATGTGCACGGCCTGGAGGTGAACCTGCAACGTTAACCCTCGCGCAGCCACAAATCATCCTTCCCCATGGTGACCCGTGAACCGGTGACATCATTGTGCTGAAGCTTTTTCCACCGCGGAGTCGGAGGGAAGCCGCATGAAGCCGTTTTGGATATTTCATTTCATTGCGGTGCGGTTTTCATCCGGCTAGACCTTTTAAAAAGCCCGTTTTTGTTCTGTGCATTGAACTGTTATTGAAAGGATACCGTTCAGTTGGTGTTTATGGGTAAGTTCTCATAGATAGAACGCATCAAACCTGTGAAAGACGCAGTCGAAGCTATTATTTTCCCTTTTAGCGCAGCAGAGGCTCGTTGGGTTTTTCACCTTTCTTCATGTTCACCTGCTTTCCTTGGTTTATTTCTGTGTGTGAATGAATGAAGGTGAATTTAATGATGTTTCATGTCAAAGTTGAACGCTACCATTACGTTAACTTGTATTACCTATCCGTGCATGGGCTGACACTAGTTATACTGCTGTGTTAAGCTAATCAGCAGAGCGCATGCTGTCCATGAGCCCCTTGTGAAGGATTTGTTTGTAATGTGATTCATATAATGTCATTGTTTAGTGGAATATCGTCCTTTATTATCCTCTGTTTGTGTAGAATGCGTAGGATTATACTGATGGTTCTGTTGTATTGCTATTACAGACTGCAGCAATAAATCCATCTAAACGGGAACATCTGTACGCCTGGTGTTCCTTAACGGGAACACCAACCCCCATACCTTGTCGCTCTAAACTACCCAATTCCTGTTTAGTTCCTCTTTTCAATTCCTTATCAATATCCCGATAATGATGGACACGCGGTTGACGTCACTCCCATCCCTGTGCCCTCCAGAACCATCACCAGGAGCAGCCTGCGCGCCATCCAGCCTCGTGTCTTCTCCAAAAACCCGCAGCTGCGTTACATGTGAGTGGACCTACCCTCCCACGCACACACACACACGCACACACACACACACACACGCACACGCACACGCGCGTTCACGCGATGCAAGGCGTAAAGGCGACATCTGCCTCGTATGTGTTAAAGCCGCGGAGTTGTATCTCCTGACTGGATGCCAGGACTGACACTTTACGTAAGCCTGGTGCCAACAGGAAGTACAGCAGAGACTGTTTCCTGCAGCCGAAGAATATTCTTGTTATTTGAGGAGTCCTGAAGTTCTTGCATCACTTGGAGATGCGTCCCACACAGGGTGCGGGCTTAAAACGTATTTCCAACGAGATTTCGTGAAATTGCAAGGATGATCGAGAACCTGCTCGCCTCCCGAGTTCCATCTCAGGTCTTGCGTGCAGATGCGCGTGGAAGATTCTCCAGAGCACGGACCTGAACTTCCATGGCCAGGTGGCGGCTAGTTATTCTCCAAGCGTGGAGGGGGAATGTCTCCTGAGAGCGAGTTTTATGGGCAGCTCTGAAGGTTCTCAGTCCTCCAGGTCCTGGTTAATGGCTGTCAGATCTTGTCGTGGCACCTTGTTCATCTCTCAGGCGTCTTCAGATCTACCAGACCGTGGCGAGCTTCTGCGATCTAACTGCTTGGGTTGGTCCAAGCTGAGAGAGGTCCCGATGTGAAAGGAACGAGTTGTTTGGCAGCAACCAAGTCGAACGGGGTCTCGGACACAACCGTTTGTTGAGATCCTTCCCAAGACTGACAGTGCACACAGACCAGACCCATCCACACCCTGCAGACCACCTGGAGAGGTCCACAACCCAAATCAGCTCCTATCTCGTTAGCGTGAAATTCCCTGTTCAGAGTCCAACGCAGGCGGATCCATGGAATTCGTACATCCGTTCCCCAATTCTTGTCCCAATGTTTTCTTGGCAACAGGACTTGAATTTCTTCCCTTGAAGATGTTTTGAGCCATCCCGGGCTTCTTCAGTTCCAGTGGACTTGGGGGGTTGGAGGGAGGGGCTGGTCTGAGTTGCGATGGCTTGTTATGTTAATAAGAGAGTTGCTTTGCAGAAACTAGGTTGACTGGGGTTGTTGTGCTGGTGATGCCGTTAGAGGGAACAAAGGTACAAGTCCTGGGGACGAGCCGGAGTTCAAATAGACATTCTAAAATTCAGATCGTGTTCCCATAGCGACGCACACATCGACACAACAACACTACATCTGCTGAACGACCCATTTATATACATGAGGAACCCTTTCACAAAGCCCATAACCTCTGGGATGAGAGGAGGAACATCCATTGCCGTTACCACGACGGGATTTGCTGACAACCGCGGAGCAGCTTCATGCAAACTGATGAGCCTTGAACTTGAACTGATGGACCTTGACCTCGTATGCTTCTAGGAGCAAGGTCCATCAGCTTTCATGCAAATAGTTGGACCTTGAATGGACCAAACTGATGGACCTTGAACTTGAACTGACGGACCTCGAACTTGTATGCTTCCAGGACTGTCTCCATATATCGCATTGTTGTCGGTTCATTTTCATAAATACTACTAATTCCGTCCAGAGTTCGTCTTCACGATCAGGTTTGTTTGCAAATCCTCTGCTTGCACCGCGGGTTGACAACCTGACCTGTCATCCGAAGCCTGCGCGTTCTAAACGTTGCCGAGTCTCGTGTACATACCGAGTAAGTGCTTTGCTAAAAGCCCCAACGACGTTACAAAAAAAAAAAAAAAGAAGTGCCACATTTAATACCTGAGTGTCTTTTAGCTTTTTTATCTGGGAAAAAAAAAAAAATTTTCATCTGCAGATCTGCGCCAAACGCTCCATTTTTAAAATCCCCCTTTCAAACCCCACCACCCACTGCCCCCATCACTCTCTGCTTATCCGCAGCCTCATAAAAGTGACAAAAGCGAAATGATAAAAACTCTGCGTGAAAACGTGCACATCACTTTCCTCGGAGCGGCAGCAGCCGAGGGCGGGGTTATTTATCGAACCGACATCCCCGAGAAACCTGGTCTGAATTATCTTGAACGGTGTTAAGAGCATCAATTTGTGAAAGCGACGGCCTTTCAGACACCGTTGGCAAAACGCGGCGTTTTTGATTCGACATTTCAAAAGATGGTAATGTTGGCAGCGAGTGAGCTTCTCAAACACCAGCTTTAGCTTTCAGAAATTCAAAGCTGTGTCTTGGAACATCTGAGAGCTTCACCCGAACCACGCCCGACGGGAAGGACGAGATGATTGCCGCTCACTTGGGTGCGTCGGAAGGTGCGAGCGGGTGTTGTTGGGAACTCAAACGACCGTGAAGTCCACGTCGGCGACCGCAGGGGGACACGGTCGGATGTTCTCCGAACTCCTGGAACTCCCGGGGTATCTTTTGATGCGCACCTCTGCAGGGTTCTTGCCGGGTTCAGCTCAGATATGCGCCGATCGGGCATCAAGGAGCGAAGAACACGACCGCCTCTCCGTCATGATGGACGGTTTGGCCATGATGTTCTTTCTGCGAGGGGTCTCCGTGTTCTCCACTCGTCTGCTCGGGTTCCTCGAGTTCTCTGGCTTCCTCCCATGGTCCAATATAGTAAGAATAGTTCTGAAGAAGGTGAAACGTTGAATGTCTCCATACGTCGGAAATGAAGTGAAGAATTACAGAATGAATGAATATTCCAACGTCCTGTTTTTTTTACTGCCAAAGGTCAGACGCTTCCAGATGTCCTCCCGCTTTTTTTTATCAAAGCTGGACTCACCAAAATATGAAAACATTAGCCAAGCTATGCTAAAGCTGGGAGGGGACCTTTAGATGTGCTCCAGGGCCGTGTTTTTACCTGGAGGTGGTTTGGAAGAGGAACCTTCACGGCTGAAGCGTTCCTTTAGGACAACTGTTGATCAGGTATTTTTCTCGGTAATGAGCCGCCATAACTGAAATAATGGAAAATGAAACGTTTCCCCCGCGTTTGTCGCGTTGCCGCCGCCGTCAACGCCACGGTCAAACACCCTCCTTTGATTCGGGCTCCATCTGCGTCCCCGGGCTCCCGTAGGCTGGTGATGTAACAATGTTTATTATTCATAGCCGCTGAGATTACGGCCCTCATCAGTATTCCTCTCAGGACAGCGGCGGAGAGAGGCGAGAGAATGAAAGACACACATTTCATATATATTTCCGTCCGTCTGATTAGCCCTCGGTGCCGCGCGAGGAGTCCAGACTTCACGGTCTCAATGCATGTTTATACGCGACCTGGAACCATCTCGTCCGGCCGGACCGTCGCCGGAGCTCACACACTTCTTTGACGTGAAGCGAAGACGTGCGAGGAGGGCTTCGCTTCTCTTCAACGATCGAAAACCGAGAGCGACGCTGCGACAATCACACACATTTCTGGTCTTTTGTTAATGTTCTGGTAATTTGTCCCGCATCCCGCTCAACCCCGTCGCTGCCAGCATTGTGCGCCGCTTACATAACGCTTTCATCGCCTCCCGCTTTACAAGGCGCTCGTACGCCGGATTTCATTCACCCGTTCACACGCCGGGCAGCCGAGCGGACCGAGTACCCGGAGGGGCGGGGGTTCGGACTTTTGCCCGAGGACGCTTCGGCATGGCGATCGGAGGGGGCGACGGGGTGAAAGGTCAGTGGCGTTCGTGGGCGGTGAGGCACTGCCTTCCTTTGGAACGATATTTACAATTGTAAAAACTCAAAAAGACTTTCTCGTTCCCGAGTGTCTCATCCCATTTTTTTTTTTATAAAACTGAAAACAATTTGTGGTGTTTTCTTTATTTCTGTATGAAACCCACGCACACATACTTCTCCACCAAAAGCTGTTACTTTGTTGTAAAAGTCCTCCTTGTTTTCTTGAATGTATCTTATTAATTCTATTCTACATTCCTTATAGAAGGATAACAGTATCTAGCACCTGCCAACTCACCCTTCAGGGGAGGCACAGTATCGTCTGCCTCACCTCGTGAATTTGCTCTATGGTTTATTTCCCAAACAGTTGTATAAGACACTTGCGCTAAAGACATGACACATCTTGTAGAAGGTCGTAGTCTCTATAATAATATTATAAATCTTTCTACAAACATTCTAACGGTGACATACTGAGAAACGGAGATGATCACACACCACGCAGCCCAGTTTGTGAGAGACTGCATGTGCAGAGGTGAGCTCGGCTGCTGCACCTTGGCTTTCATTTGATCAGGAAATGCGCAAATTCAGTGATTTGTACTTGAGAACAGTAAAAAATATTTTTTAATCATACAGAAAATACATTTATGAATCAGATGAAAAATGGTAATATTTATCTTACGTTATCATTGTTGTTTTTTTTTCCCATTACGACAGGTGAGGCTCTGCCTCACCTGCCTCCCCTGGCCGCACGTCACCGGGAGGGATATACTGTAGTACCGTAATTTTTGGACCATTGAACGTACCTGAATATAAGCCACAGCCACTAAATTCTAAAAGCAAAAAAAAAAAAGTGTACATATAAAGGCCGCATTTGTAAGATGAGATATTTACGCAAAGATTATTTTAACGTTTAATTGAATATGTACCGTAAATGCTTTTTTCTGAACAGTGCCTGTAACATGTCTGTTCATAAAAAATAACTACAATAGCCTACCAGGAAAGGTCATTGATCGCTAGCGTCATCTTTATCCTGCAGTAAAACCGCTAAAGTTGTCGTCTTCGGTGTCGGGATTAAACAGAATTCCTCCGTCACACACTCCTTAGTCTCTCTTTCGTTGTGTAAACCACACGCGTGTGTTCTGCACTGTCTTTGTGTCATTTCCTTGGTCTGATGCGACCATGGTAAATATTTTAACAGCATTTTTAGCCTGTAAAAATCCATGAATTAGTTGCATCATTTTTTAAGCCGCAGCGTTTTAAAGCGTGTGAAAAAAGGAGCGGAAAAAGCCTGGGAATTACGGCTCCTTGACTGAGGAGTTTAACTGATTCTGTGACCGAGTTCGTAACTCAATTTTGTTTGTTTATCAGGTTAAATTTCCCCTTTAAAATGAATCTAAACGCTTTTAATCCGTTCCAGCCCCCGGTTTTGTTACGTGTTTCAAAATAGATAAATGGAAAAAATATATATGTTAAATTAAATTACATTTTCAAATAATTTAAAAAAAAAGCATAATAAAGGAGTATGTAAAGAAATTGAGTGGTTTTAAGAGTGTTTTCACCCAGAAAATGGGACGAAGAAGTTATGGGAACTTTATGTCTGAACTCTCATTTAGGGATGTGGTGAAGCCGCTCCTCTTTTTCAAACTTTCAAACCGTCCCCGAGCGGCTTTGAGCGCCTCTTCCGACGCCCCGTCCGTCGACATTCCCGCCGTCCACTGCCCCGAATCCCGGTAAACCTCTCCTCCGTATCTCAACACTGTTTCTCAACAACCCCATCTCTTCCATGGAGGTCCACAAACACGCTCGTGTTTTTCCATGATTCTCTCTGGGCTGGCTAGCGCCATACGGCGGGCTCTCACTGTCTTTGAACACCACTTCACGGATAGCGGCGGCCACGTGGATGTCGAACGCTCATCCGGCCCGCCACTAACTCAGATCTGGACCCGGATCACAAATCAAAAATCCCGGAAAACTCTTAAGTCAAGGTTCCGGCGTATTTACGTTCGATGACCGGGTGGATCCACCCTGAAGATCGTACCTTTCCGATCGGAAGGTTGCCGGTTCAATTCCCCGCCTCCCCATGTCTGCATGCCGAAATGTCCTCCAGCAAGATGCACCCCACCGTGGGCCTGGTTAACCCTGGCAAGAAGCGTGGCTCTGTGCGTGAACGGGTGAATAACTAGTGTGCAACCGCTGTCTATCTAGAGCCAATATTTAGCTAGCGGAGCCTCAAACTGCGTCGGGTGACAGGATGAGCTCCGCGATCCTCTTCCTCACCTCGCCGTCTGGGCTCGCTCCTTGTCCTCGCCTCTTCTCTGAATAATTCAGCCGTCTTTTTATGTCGCCCTCTCTTATTTTCCGCACTAAAACATTTCAGCGCCGAACCGAAGCTGCCACTCGGGGGGGGGGGAGGAAAAAAAAAAACACAACGAGGAAAATACACAATAAAAATGGGTCATGATTATGAAGCTGGCATATTTCTGTAACTTATTTTTGAAAGCTTGGCTTCGCCCCATTTCGCGTTCTCAAAACCGATCATGCCCAACTCGCGGCGACAATGACACGGCGGTTATGTAATTATCAAAATTCCCCCCCCCCCCCGTTCGTAATTATTCCAACTTTTATATGTAAATATCAGACGAAGGATCTATGTTCCCCGTATCCACGACGCTCAACACAAAAGAGCCCATTAAAGGATTAAGTGATTATCCTCCGCTTTAAAGGCATTTTTATTCAAAGTGATAACTAATTAGCCCTGTTTTTAATGAGCACCCACTGGAGGACCTCAGGGCCCCCGACTCGGAGAACTCCTGCTCCACAGGGACAGCCTGGAAGCCGCCGCCGGATCTCCTGCACTCGTCGCTTTTGTAAAAAAAAAAAAAAAAAAAAAACCCGGGTGAACCGGAGAGTGGGGGGAGGGGGGGGTGAATGTGGCCATGTTGCCGAGGAAGGGGGGAAGGGTTCAGTGT
>CAAKHD010005421.1:32543-43090 GCA_901007705.1 Fistularia tabacaria
GAACCCCTCCCCCACAGGGAAAGCCTGGAAGCCGCCCCGGATCCTCCTGCACTCGTCGCTTTTGTAAAAAAAAAAAAAAAAAAAAAACCCGGGTGAACCGGAGACTGCGTGACTGAGTGGGTGAATGTCGCCATGTTGCCGATGAATGAGTGAAGTGTTCCATGTGATTTGTGAATGGGAGGTTGAATGGTTGCACGTCTGTGCGATTGGTTTTATGTCACCATGGTGTGAGTGAGAGGGTGAATAATTTGTGTCTATATGAGGAGTGGATGAGAGGGTGGATAGTTTTCTGTCTCACGTGAGGTATGAATGAGAGAGTGAATGGTTTTGTCTTTCGATAAGGCGCGAATGAGAGGGTGAATTGACCCATGTCACTGAATGAGAGTGAATTTGTTTCTAAATGAGGTGTATGACAGGGTGAATGATTGAGAGGGTGAATGGATCTATATCACCATAGTGGGGGAATGAGAGTGAATTATCCTTTGTCTCTATATGATGTGCTGATGAGGGGGTGAATGTTGTACGTCTCCAGCCAGGGTGCGAATGAGAGGGTGAACAGGTCGCATGGAGAGTATATGGCCCCCGTGATTGACGGCTCCAGGGTCGCCCCCTCTCGTCCAATCACAGGATAGGCTCCGACCCTGAGTGCAAGATCAGCGGTGTGGACAATGAATGAATGAATGGATGAATGGATGAATGAGGAGCACAGATTAAAAGGTCCAGATTCCTCATCATGTGCTCAACAGATTAGGAGGAGTTTGATGACGGAAAGCAGGCAGAGGAAGCACAGACTTTGTAGGAGTTACGACATTTACATCAAACACTGACCAATGAAAAAGCTAAAACTGACTCCATTCCTTCATTTCCCACGTTCCCAGGAGTTTTCTTGTTTTAAATGCTTTTGAGAGTTTTCGTCTGAAGTGTCAATTTAGCGCAGGAAGAGTGATCATTAGTGTTTTCCGCGTCACCGTGGCGATGACTCTCACGTCAGCTCTTTTTATTTTCGTCTCTCTTGGTGCTGCGGCTGTCCGGACCTATTATCCGCAGCCATTGTGACAGATGAAACTTCACTTGGGACGCCGCCGCGTGCGCGCGCGCACACACACGCAACACACACACACACACACACACACACACACACACACACACAAACACACACACACACGTAAACACACACACACTTGATTAGTGTGGGCTATTTTCAAGACAAGCAACGGGGGCTGTGATTGGTGTTGCCGTGGTAATTAGAAGTGTGTGCGTGGGAATGACGGCGGGCCAGCCTGCGTGTCTCCTGTCAGTCAAATGACGGGAGATTCGCCTTCTCATTAGTCATCCAGCAGATCAGGCGGTTCCTCTCTGCTGATTTTTGGAGGAGTCTTGACTCCGGATCATATTTTATTCATGCATTTGTTTGGGGGAAAAAAAAAACTCTCTTGACGTGGGAGGGTTTTTGTCTGTGCTTCCATGTATCTCCCATGTTCTGCAGGCGGGAAATCGAACCGCCTGCTCCCCGATCGGAGTGACGGCCGCTCTGCCGAGGATAGCACCGCTCGATAGCTGATAGCCCCCGCGGTTCACTTCCCTTTTTTTTTTTTTCTTCTTTTCTGGAAGCCTTTCATCCACCGCTGTGGGTCCTCTGCAGGTTATCCGTCTTCCTCCTCGCAATCCAAAAATACGCAACGGGTTAATTGAGGACTCCCAAATTGCCAGCAGGAGTAAAAAGTGGCCACTTGCATGTCTTTAACCTGCCGCTCACCCGGTATCCACCGGGATGGGATTCACTCCTTAGGATAAAGGCCGATAAGATAATAAACCACCCCAAAGCGAAAAACCGTCTCAAGCCAAAGCCAGGGCAGGTGACAACCAACCGACTGTGACGGCTTTTATCGTAAATACCTTCAATATTTTTTGCTCCAAATAGCCACATTATGCTTTGACAAGAATGCAGTGTTTGAAACACGCATTCGAATCCGTCCGCTTTTTAAATTAGTGGGGGTTTTTGGAAAGAAATCTTAAGCGCTGATGAGATAAAACCTCAGTATTTCGGGTGTTTCTTCGTCGTGCTTAAAAGACAAACCCTCAGAGGCTTGTGTGTCGTGCACTGGTGTTTGTTCCGCGCTCGGGGAAGGGTCGCTCGAGAGCCGCTCTCTGAGAGAAAAGTTCCATGGATGTCCTGCTCGGATTCCGTTCCAGGAACTAGCCTCCCCCAGGGGAACTTTTTATTTTTGCAATCAAAGCTGTCACAGCGTTCATGTTCTGCAAGGCGGGAATAATAACCGTGAATTATCAGATGGTTGGGGTGTTTTTATCTTCTCCATGCACTGTGAAGAACCCCATTAGCTGTGAGCTTACTCTTATTCTGGCTATAATGTTGATGTTGGAAACCCCTCTGAGATGTAGCAGGCTGGAAGAGCTTGGACCTCTTTGTAGCCCCATTTCTTGCCGCTTCAGTCTATTTTGTCCCAAGAAAGCATCTGACCAGTGAAAATGGTGCTCTGCAAGAAGAATCTGATCATGGGCGCGGCTCACGAGGTCCAACAATTACCAAGCACCTATGAGTACCTATGGAACCCTAAAAAGACCCTGCTTCGGAGTGGGAGCCAGATGGTTCTCGGTGCTTAGGTCCACGGTCCCTGATTCTTCTGCTGTCCAAGAAACAGCCTGGTCCCTGAAAAGGTTCTTGGAACTGCAGAAGTTCCTGCAATGTGAAAAGTTCCCAACTGCCATGATGTTTGTCTATGGAAGTTTGAGTTCAAAATTCGGAAAAATCCAGTTTGATCGTCCAAAGACGTATGATATGCATTGGGTTTTACTGATTTCTTGCCCACATTTGGATAAATCCTGATTTTCTGTGAAACAAAACAGGGCAATGATAGCTTCAAGAAAGCTTAGCGAACCAGGAACTGAAAAGGTGAAGAACCCCGTTAGCCGTTAGCTAACTCCGCACTTATTCTGGCCCAAATGTAGATGTTTCTCTGCGAGCCCTGGAAACCCCTCTGAGGAGTTTCAGGCCAAGAGCGCTTGGAACTCCTCCTCGCGCCATTTCTACGCTGCCTCTGTCCGTTTTGTCGTAAGAAAACATCTGACCAGTGACCGGCATAGCTTTAAAAACGGCGCTCCACTGTCCACAAGTCGTATTTGTTTATGGACGAGGCTTTTGAGGGCCACCGATCACGAAGCACCGACGTCGCAAGAGCTTCTACGGAACCGCAAAAAGACTCTGCCTCAGGAGTCGGAGCTAAAGGGGTTCTGGGAACCAGTGCCTGGTTCCAATGGTGGCCCAACGCGCCAAGAAACGACTCAGTTCCTGCAAGAGTCCTACGGTGTGAAAGGAGCCACCGTTTCTGTGAAAGTGAGATTGAACAGAGCGGAGCCGGAATCAGCCAAAGCCGACAGCGATCGACGTCCTTTTTCAATTTGAATTATACATTTGAAAGCCTCGTTATCAACGGCGCCGTTTCAAAGTGAATACATGAATACGCGTTGGTTAGGCGCACGTGGAAGCAGACGGTTCCTCACAATCCAAGGAACTTTGAGTTTTTCGAGACCTTTTGGAGCGTCGAGTGAAGTTTTTAGCCAAGCTGAAAAAGATCTCGGCACGCTGGGGGGGGGAACCCGGCGCCATCTGCCCGGTTCCCCGCTGCTCAGGAGGTCTCAGTGTTGAGCCGGCAGAAGCCTTGATTGCCCGATGTCCTCCTCGGAGACGGTCGCTCGCTGGATGTTGGAACAGCTGGGTGTTGCTGTTTTATTTATTTCAATCTTTTGCGCACTCGAATGTTCTTCATCACATTCATTGAAGCCATTCAAGTCATTGTTGCATTCAGGAAAAAATGTCGACTGAGTAAAAAATGCAAGCGTTGGATTGTGGAGCAGATTCATTGTCAAACAGGATGAGGGCAGGTTAGGGCAGCCGTTAGCAGCGGTCAGCAGCGGCTAGCAGCGGTTAGCGCTTCCTCCTCACAGCCAGAAGGTCCCTGGTTGGATTCCCTTTCTGCGTGGAGTCTCGACGTTCTCCGCGTGGGGTTCCTCAGGGTTCTCCGGGTCCCTCACTCAGTCCAAACACATGCAGGAGGTTCACTGGAGACCCTGGGTTAGACCCTGGGAATGAGGGAGTGAATGGTTGTCTGTCTCTACATATGAATGAAAGGGTGAATGATTTTATGTCTCTATATGAGGTGTGAAAGAAAAGGTGAATTGTTGTTTTTCCGCAGATGTGGATGAGAAGGTGAATGGTTGAACGTCTCTATATGTGAATGAGAGGGTGAATAATTGTATACCCCTATGTGAGTTATGAAAGTGGGGGTAATTGTTGTTTTTTCCCCATATGTGAATGAGAGGGTAAATTGTTCTTTGTGAGGTTTGAATGAAAGGATGAATGGTTGTACGTCTCTATATGTGAATGTCAGGGTGAATGGTGGTGCATATTCATATGTGAGTGATACAGTGAATGATTGTGTCTCTATATGACTTGTGAATGAGAGGATCAATTGTTTTTAACTATATGTGAATGAGAGGGTGAATGATTTTGTCTACATAACATGTGAACGAGAGGGTGAATAATAATGCATATCTCTACATGACATGCAAATGAAAAGGGTGAATTGTAGTTTTTCTCTTTGAGAGGGTGAATACTTGTGTCTATTATAGGTGTGAATGAGAGGGTGAATAATTGTATATCACTATATGAGGGTGAATGGTTGTACGTCTCTATGTGAATGAGAGATAAGATAAGTTAAGATAAGATAAGATAAGATAAGATAAGATAAGATAAGATAAGATAAGATAAGATAAGATAAGATAAGATAATATTTTATTGATCCCCATGGGGGAAATTCGGGTGTTGCAGCGGCAACATCAGAGAAAAAGGAAAACAGGAAAGATATATAAACACATATATCAGTGTAAACACATATGCACATATGCCACCATACATTCCCACACACACGTTACATACATATATACACACACATACTCATACATACATATGATATATAGACACATATACACAATATACACTTACACATATATACACACACATACCCATACCTACATATGATATATAGACACATATACACAATATACAGTTACATATATATTCACACACATATCCATACCTACATATAATATATATACACAAATACACATATACACAATATACACAATACACATATATACATACACATTTACACATAGATAGCACAAGAGGGATGGTTGCATGCCTCCATATGTGAATGCCAGGGTGAATGGTTGTGTGTATGTGACATGCGAAGGTGAATGGTTGCATGTCTCTATATGAGGTGCGAATGAGAGGGTGAATGTCCATATATCTACATATGTACCTCTGTGAATGTGTGAGCTGCGCCCCTCGCCCGGCTCCGGCTCCCCACCGACCCCCGATTGCATGAATAGCGTATCAGATAATGAATGCATTACAGGGCCATAACTGATATGGTGACATGATTTTAAAATAACCGACCGGAGAGGCATCTGTCGTCTGCAGCTGAGAGGCCGCACGGACTCGATGTAGGGCAGGTTTGGTGAGGGTGATGTGCAGCTGCAGAGGCGGACCAATCGCAAAAAGAAAAAAACAGCAAATAAAAAAAAAAATGTACTTGCGAGAAGCCCGACATCAGAAGGAAGAGTAAATAATTAAAGTTGACATTGTCATCTTATCACAAAAAATAACTTGCAAATCTGCATTGAGGCCACAATAGCGCTCGGTCGTAAATATCCCCATGTCTACAACACTTCCCGTGTTTTGCTCGACGGCAGCAGCCATTCATCGGACATTAATATCCCATCTGCTAAACAAGGACGTATCGACATCCCATAATCACCTCCTTACTGCACACGCAGATATGCAAATCCCAGCTTTAGTGCAGATTCTAAAGTGGTACAGAGTGGTGGTGAATGTTTGATGTCACAGGGTGCTGAATGATTAATAATGTCACTGTGTGTGTGTGTGTGTGTGTGTGTGTGTGTGTGTGTGTGTGTGTGTGTGTGACAGTAGCAGGACAAAATGAAAAGAGACAAATCAGAATGGCTCTTGCATGTACTATGTGCTGATATTCTTCTTCTTCTCCTCTGGGCAGCTCCCCTCAGGGGTCTGGATAGCCAATCATCTGCTGCCATCTAACCCACAGCCAATCATCTTCTTCCATCTGAGCCTCTCCTCTGCATCCTTTTCTCTCATGCCAACTATTTTCCTGTCCTCTTTCTCTCCATCCATAAACCCCCTCTCTGGTCTTCCTCTCGACCTCCTGCCTGGCACCTCCTGCCTCGGTGTCCTTCTGCCCGGATCTTCTCCATCTTCCTCTCACTTTATCCCCAGAACATCTAAACACGGGCTCCTTCCTGATCCTCTCCATCCTCCTCATCCCAAAGAGGAACCTCCGCATCTTCTGTCTTCTTCTCAGTATCTCCAAACCCCCTTTAGCTGCTCTACACCTCCATCTTCTGCACTTTTCTCCACCCTTGTCAACCCGGTTGCGCACGTTTCTCCACCTCCTCTCCAGACTCTCCATTGCCCTGGACTGTTGACCCTCCTTGACTCCACCGCCTTCTTCATCTCCTCTCCCTGTAGCCTCTCCGGCTCCTCTTGGGTTCCTCTCATTCACACACGCGTATTTCGTCTTGCTGCAGCTGACCTTCACCCCTCTCTTCTCTGATTCACACATCCACCTCTGTAGATGTTCCTCCACCTGCTCCCTGCTCTCACTACATATCACAATATCGTCTGCAAAGATCGCCCTCCCAGGCGTTGGTCATTTTGTTGCGGTTTTCAGCGTAGCAGATGCTCAGCTCCTCGAGCGCGGCATTCACGCGACTGAATGCGTCTTTGATGAGAATTCCAAATATTTCGCCGCTGAGGGGGGAAACGGGATAAAGCCGAGACGAGATCTGCGGCGGAGCCTCGAAAAGCTGCGGGGTCGGACCCTCTGCAGGCGAGCGTGGCTGGGGTTCAGTCCGCGTGAAAACAAGCGCCGCGTATTCCGGCGCGCGCTTTCGTTTAGTTTTGATCAAATCTTTTCTATTTTAAAATAAAATCGTCCGACGTTCTCCGCCGTTAAAGCGCCCTGATAGTCATCGCGTCTAAAACCACATGTTTTTTTTTTGATATCTTAACCGTTCCGAGTACAAAAGGGAAGCTCTTCAGAAGCTTTTCACATCTTGTTTCTGTGAAACCTGAGCACTTTGAGCGCTACTTTTTGAACACAATAAGACACAATTCCGACACAGATGGACGCCTGGGAGCGGGCGGAGACCGCCGGCTCGCCTGCCAATGTTTTTCGGGCAGGCCTCCAGCGCGAGGCAACGGAGTCAATAAAAAAAAAAGGAAAAACTGCTTTTGGAAAGAGAAGGCGATATAGAAATACATCTATACCGCCACGGCATCATCACCTGCAGCATTCGCTTCAAGCAGCTCGTACCTGACCCGTTTATGTTCAACCCCAGGAGGGCCGTCGGCCCGGTAACAAACGTTGCTTTTCTGAGTAATGCTGTGCTCACACCACAAGATATCCACAGTCCGAAGGAAATCTTAGTCTTACAGGAGGCGCGTTGCGCTCCCATCACCTCGATGGTTTAGGTGATCCGGTCAGTCTTCTCCTCGTCTTGTACTGACGATTATCAGTAAGTTTTACATTCTTCACGGTGATGTATTACAATTGACCAACAGATGAGCGCCGACAAAACCGGAAACCCGGTAGACAAACAATCCCCAGAGCGGCACTGGCAGCAGAGACGGTATTTGTTGGCGGTCTGGACGAACGGGAACGGAGAAGGACATCCCGATCGGTGTGGAGCGTCCAAAAAGACGAGCTGATGGTGGAGCTGTGGGCAGAACAGCCCGGCTTCCAACGTATCTCCACCGAGCGGAGAAGGAAAAGCGATGGGCTGATACAGCACATGCTCTGCAGTTACCCGGCGAAAAGATTGCATCACATCGAGTTGTACTCTTCAGGTGATTCGCAGTCTTTGTAAAACCTCAGGCCGAGACTAAAACCTTGTCTTTATATATGAGCAGGTTTGAGACGGTTTTCCACGAGTCTTTTCCAAATCTTTTCAAAGTCTTGCGATGTGCGTGTTGCATAAATGGTAAACCGAAGTACAAAACCAGAAATTCCAATGAAGGGAAGAAAAGTTCCACTCTTTTGGGGTTTGGGTTCGCAGATCATACGTCCTCGAAGATAATAAGAAGTCCGATTTTATTTATTTGGCGCTAAATCACAACAGAGTTAGAATAGAATAGTATTAATCCTGAAGGAAATTCTTTTGCCGAAAGGCTCCAACATTCCATGCATTCATTCCGAACATGATATTGATTTCATTGCTGTGAGTTGTTTCCTTCTTGCAGAAAGGGGAGGAGTTATATAGTTTGATGGCCACAGGTAAGAAAGATCTTCTGCGGTGCTCCTCGGTGGTCTCAGTCTCCGGCTGAAGCTGCCTCTGGTAGGACTTCAGTCCAGCATGCAAGGGGTGAGAGGTGTTGCCCCTGATACTGAGCAGCTTCCTCAGCATCCTCCTCTCGGACACCTCCACGGATGAGTCCAGTTCAACTCCCAGGGCGAAGCCGGCCTTCCCGATGAGCTTATTTGGTCTGTTAGCGTCGGCTGCCTTCGGCCCACCGCCCCGGCACGCTACTGCGTAGAAGATGACGCTGGACACCACCGTGTGATAGAACATCTGCTGCATGGCTCTGCAGACGGTGAAAGACCTGAGTCTCCTGAGAAAGAACAGGAGGCTCTGACCATTCTTGTACATGTCATTTGTGTTTTTCACGTCTAGTTTATTGTCTATACGGACACCCAGGCACTTGTACTTGTCAACAATGTCCACATCTGTCCCACCAGGGGATGTCTCACGATGCTTCCGTGCGGAGCAGGTCTGGACCACGCTCTGTAGAAGGATTTACAGAAACCCAAATCACCTTTGGCGAGGAAGCGCTGCCCTTTAGCGGGCAGAAAGCTGGGACAGATACGGGCTCGATGTGGGTGGCCTTCTGCCTCGACCGGTTAGTTGGGAAATAGAGGGAGTGAGATGGAGACAGAGAAGGTACAAGTGCCGGAAGCCACTGATGTTCTCACGATTATAACACTAGCGCTAACTGTGACATGCTAATAGCTGACGTGACTCTGACGTTCGACCATCATCACAGTAAACATTTCAATGACGGTGTGTTCAAGGCCACCTGACCGACGTGCGAACTTTCAAGTTCCTCTGGCAGAACCTCGGTCGCGGCTCCAAGGACCGATGGTTCTTCTCGCTCTTTGCCGTTCGCTAAGTCCACCCGAGTTATTGGCCCAGTCGGGATCTTGATCTCGCGGCCTTTCACCGCTGACTAAATTGGCTTGGTTATGTCTCCTGATCACACCCGAGGAGCTCGGATGCCCGTTATACTCCAAAGTGAGGAAATAAAAAACCCCCGTTGTGGAGTTGCTGTGCATAGACTCAGGTGAAAAACCTCTTTTCGGGACCTAAACCGCGCCCCGGCTCCTCGTCCCGTAGGGTAAGAGGCCACGTCCCGAAGTGTCCGCCAGACAGCAACCCCCCCACCCCCCGTACACCCAGAAGGGATCCTTGAAAACAAACCTGTCTCTCATGGGAGGCTTGAGCAGCCGGCCATAACGACTGCGTCGTCCCTCAGTTAAAGCGGCAGGCGGCTATGGACGTTGGACCTGTGGAGGCACTGCTGGGGTCCTGGAAGGAAGGGGACCTCGACGGGGAAACACAACTTCGCCAGCCACCCTGCGCGTAGGTTTTGGACGATCCAGCGTGACCCACTCCCTATCCAGCAGAAAATTTTTAACCCCGGTCTGAAGAGCCCGGAACGGCCAATCGTACGGAAGTCGAAGAGGTGAGCGGTGAACGAGGACCGTTGAGCGAGTTGGGAGTCGCACACTTCATCCGAGTCGGACATGTTCGCCGTCAGGGTCGCCAATGTGGTGCAACGAGGAAAGATGTCGGCGCCGGGGACGGGTTCCAACTTCCCTCAAACACCAAACAAAAACTGACAATGAACTTCCGTGGACCGCAATGTCCGGGACCTAAACCTCCTCATCCCGCGGGGTGAGAGGCCACGCCCCTTAGTGTCTGCCAAAATATGACTTTAACAGCGAGGAGGTCCACAGTTGGATTCCAAAAGGAAGCCTTTCTGTGTAGAGTTCATTGGAGACCCTGAATTGTCCAGAATGTGGGAGTGATGGGTTGTTTGTCTCCTTATGACGGACAAATGAGAGTCCAGGCCTCCAGCAGCCCCACAACCTTGAGACCAGGAGAAGTGGTATGGAGAATGACCGAATGAAATTGTAGTGGAAGAGAAATCTTATGGGCAGCCTCCTCACGCTCCTCAGTGTCCCTGATGATGCCACTCTCCCGGTGACCCCGGTGTGACAAACGTCCTGCTTTGACAGGAAGTACTGCTCCAGAAATGCACCGGGCCGGAGATCCCCGCTCCCCTCCGACCGGGCTGCAGCAGAAGGGGGGGGGGGGGGGGGCCCTTTCGCGCGGGAAAAAAGTCCCCCACCCTCCCCCAGAAGAAGACTGTG
>CAAKHD010005421.1:44366-61258 GCA_901007705.1 Fistularia tabacaria
GGGAACACGAAAAAAATAATATAACCGCGCCCGTTTCCGGTGTCTGTAGTCCCCACGTTTAAAAAAGAATTCTACCTTACCCCCCCTCTCTTTTTTTGCCGGGTGTTCGGCAAGTCCCCCCCCCCCCCCTCCCCCGTTGCATAAGCGTCCTTGAGCAACACTCATTTGTTACGAGGTTAGCGCTGAAGTTGACCTCTCACCGTCCCACAGAAAATACATGAAATGAACGCCGGCGTGCACGGGGCAGCTGCGGAATCCATGAAACAAGTTGAATTTAGAGATGATCACTTCCTGTGAGTCGATTCCATCACTTAAATACGCAGTGAAAGCAGCTAATTACGGCATAATAGATTAATTAAGTGTGAATAGGATTTCTGCAACCATGTTTCTTTCTGTTTTATTCATGACTTGATAGGCTTGTAAAATACTTAACTTCAGGGCAGCTGCGGTTCAACCAATCAGAAGGTCAATGGTTCCATGCATGTCCAAGTGTCCCTGCTAAACATTCTCCACTTAAATAGCACTTCAGTACATCGCGGTTTCAAAGCCCTTTACAACGGATCGCATTCACGCACCAATGGCGGCGAAGCTGCGTGCAAAGCGTCGACACGACCGCTTGGGCGACCGGGGGCTCAACATGGGGGGGTTGGTGGTTCGATTCCCCGCTCTACCAGTCAACTGCAAGCAAGTCCCTTGTTGCTCCTGATGGTGCGTTTCGCGCATTGCGTGGCATCTCGCTTCAAACCGCTTTGAAGCGGCAACATGCTAAAGCGCTTTTTAAGTGGAGAACATTTACCAATGGGACGGAATTGAAGCGTCAACCCTCCTGTTAGAAAGCCCACTTTGTTTCTGTGTATTCAACTGTTGTTGAAATGATACCGTTCAGTTGGTGTTTATGGGTAAGTTCTCATAGATCCTACACTCATGAATGCACCGCGGTTATTCGAACGCATCACTCCTGTGTGTGACGCGGTAGAAGCTATTTTTTTCCCCTTTAGCGCAGCAGAGGCTCGTTGGGTTTTTCACCTTTCTTCATGTTCACCTGCTTTCCTCGGTTTATTTCTGTGTGTGAACGACAGAAGGGGAGTTTAATCATGTTTATGTCGAACGCTAACATTATCATAACTTGTATTGCTTATCCGTGCATGGGCCGATACGAGTTATACTGTTGTGTAAAGCTAATCAGCAGTTCACATGCTGTCCATGAGCCCCCTGTGAGGTTTTGTTTGTTATATGACTCATGTAGTGTCATTGTTTATTGAAATACCGTCCTGTATTATCCTCTCTGTTGAATGTATAGGATTATTCTGATGGTTTTATGGATAGGATCATGAATGAGTCCATCAGAGGGGCAGCACACGGTAGATGCTTTGGAGAGGAGGAGGGTTGGGTCATGTACATAGGAGGGACAGTGAATATATTGGTAGACGGATGCTGGAACTGGAGCTGCCATGCAAGAGGTCTGGAGGTAGACCGAAGAGAAGATTCAGAGAGAATACGAAGTTGGTCGGTGTGAGCGAGGAGGATACAGAGAACAGGGTTAGATGGAGGAGGTGAATTCGCTGCGGTGACCCCTGAGGGGAAAAGCCGAAAGCAAAAGAAGAAGATTATACTGCTGGTTCTGTTGTATTGCTATTACAGACCGCAGCAATATATCCATCGAAAAGGGAACATCTGTATACCTGGTGTTCAACCCTAAATACCTTGCCGCTCTAAACTACCTAATTCCCAGAGAGAACCACTCTCCTGTTTAACCCCCAAGCCGCAAGAAGATACTGAAGCTCTAGTCATCCCCCCCCCCCCCCCCCCAAATGGTCTGGTTAGCTCCTTGCATGGCATCTCCGCTGCCATCGGTGTGGGAGTGAGTGGATGCCATCCAGCGAAGCCCTTCAAAACCGCAAGGTGATGGAAACGCCGTATAAGTTTGAGATCATTTACCGTTTCCTCCGGCCGCCGCCGGACGACCTAGGCTCCTCCGTGAAGCTCCAAACAAGATTTGCCTCTGACCCGTCAGAGCAAGTAGCAGTAAGAAAAAGCAAACAAACAAACAACCCCCAAAACCATTTTCTCAACAGAAATGTTTCGCATTTAATTCAGCGTCGGATCTTAATCTCTGAAGTGCCGAATCCACGCCCTCTCAGTCAGAAGGTCTTTGCTGAATAAATCAGACACCTCAGGCGGCTCAGCGCGTCCTCGGCTGGAGAAGAAGATGTGAAAAAGGGTACATTATTATGATATATATATATATATATATATATTTTGAAATTACCAACGTTTGTGATTCACGGATCAGATAAACACCAAGGCGGTTTGCAGTTTCGAGCAAGAAAAAAAAAAAAAAATCCGAACTGCGGCCATCAGAATCATTTCTCTGCCACTTCATCTCCCCGTTATCCGAAGCCTTTTGTTCACTTCCCCCGCTGGGGCGACCGCAGCTTCTGACGGGAAGTCTCAGGAGCACCGGCATGAGGCCGCTGCAGGAGCGTCAGCGATATCTGGACAGGAAACATCTTGACCGTCGTGGATTTTTAACGAAGTTATCGAGACGTGGCAGGGCAGAAACGTGCAGCTTCAACTCCGGGTGTTCGACCGAAACGAGAAGGCTGCTGCAACGTCTTTGAGCAAATTGTAGAAGTGTCAGGGCTTCCTGCCCGTGGTTATCACCCGACGGCAGAACCAGGTTTCCTCAGAAGGTTAGTAGGATCTGCTCCGTGTTGCAGTGCTTCTGCTCCACGCCAAGAAGGTTGCCAGTCGGATTCCCACAGGGGTGCCTTTCTGTGTGGTGTCTCCATGTTCTCCACACGTGTGCATGCAGGAGGTTCACTGGAGACCCTACATTGTCCAGTTATATGCCCCTATATGACGTGAATGAATGAGTGAATGGTCGTTGTTTCTCCAGGACGTTTAAATGACGGAGTGAATGTTTGTTGTATGTCTCCATGAGTGGTCCAGTGATGGATCCATTGTCTAGGTATGTGAATCTGTTACGACTTCTTTATCTGAGGCGTGGAAGGAACTTTGAGCAAAATCAGAAATGTCAGAGGCTCCTCCCCATGGTTATCACCCATGGATGGGTCTCCAAGGACAGAGCCGGGTTTCCTCAGAAGGTTCGTCTGATCTTCTCAGTGTTGCAGCGCTTCTGCTCCACACCGAGAAGGTCCCTGGTTGGATTCCCTTTCCGTGTTGAGTCTCCATATTCTCTTTGTGGGGTTCCTCTGGGTTTTCCCGGTTCCTCACAGAGTCCAAACACATGCAGGAGGACGTTTGAATAGACCCGAGCTCTGGAGGGTGATGGCCTGGTTTGGGATTAGACCTCGAAACCTGGTTAATCGTGTTTCGGGGACGAGGGCGAGGGTTCGTCAGCGCGAGACGGAGGAACGCGAGTGACGGGGGAGGACGCGGAGGCAGGGGAAAGGGAGGCTCTTAAACATGATGCCGAAGTCGCTTTAGAACCCCGGCGTCAGGTTCAGCGAGAAGGAACTTCAGGTGAATAAATGTTTCTCTTTGCTGCCGAGGTCTGATGAGGAGAAGCTTGATCACGACTGTGCAGCGAAGCCGCCCCGAGATGAATGAACGCTGAATAAACGCGTGTCGTTCCGGACCTTTGTCAGTCGCCGGGTCAACCGAGCTCGAGGTGGCTGTGTCTCCACGCCAGGTGCGGGTGAAAGGTCGTACGTCCGGGACGCAGCTCTCGCCGCGGCACAAGCGCCGCCAGATGAATCAACACTTCGCAGGTGGAAATGATCTTTAATTGTTGAGAATTTCAATTTCCTGCCAAAAAACGAGAACCGGCCAGATGTTTCCTGTTGGGAAAAACGTAAACCGAGAGCGACTGAACTACCGGTTGATCATGTCTGGCATAATCAGGTCTCGTTAATCAGATCCGGCCCGACGCTAACGGACCTTTTTTTTTTCATACGAAGGCAAAGAAGTGCTCGTTCAAATTGTATTTCCTCTAATCCTAAAGCAGCTCATATTGAGACAAATAAGGGAACAGGGCTCCGCACTCAGAATACTGATTTGGACGCGTGCAACTCAAAGACTAAAATTGCAATTTTCACTCCATAAATTAAAGTTTAAAGTTCCTCATAAGAAAAACAACAAAAGGGAGCCGTTATCGCCGCGCTCTGCCTGCTCGCCGCCTCTTATTCCGAATCTGGCTCTCGGCGGGGTTCCTGCAACTGCTGCTTAATATACAACACACACATCATTTTTATAACAACTCAGACTGACTGACAGAAGAGGAAAAAAAAAAAAAAAAAAAGATGAGGATGAGCACATTAAAATTCATGACTTTTGTTTCAAAAGAATTATGTACAGCCTCACACTTGTATTCATGCAGACCATTTAACAGGCTTGATGCCTCTAAAGAGATGGGATGAGCTCCGAGAACACGTGCGCTCACGCTTGCATATCGATTTCCACGTCATAAATTAGAGGCATTCCACGTCTTCACCCGTACCGCCGTCGTCACGGGGGGGGGGGGATATTCTCTGACGTCAGGACGAACAGAACACACAACCATTCACCCTCTCATTCACAGCTGTTCACTCACTTATTCACAGATCATATAGAGACACAACCGTTCACCCTCTGTTTTGCACGTCATTTAGAGACACAGCTGTTCACGTCACATATAGACAAGAAACATTCACCCTCACATAATCATTCATTACTTCATTCACACCTTGGATAGTGACACGAACGTTCACTTCCAAGACATAGAGACACGGTTCACTCGCTCATTGGCGTCACATGTAAAGACTGCGGAGGTTCTCAGTCATCCAGGTCATGGTGAATTCTTGTTGTGGCAGCTGGGCTTGAATTTCTTCACTTGCAGACGAAATTTCAAGAGGATTTCGACAAGAATAGAGACGAAACCATTCATCCTCTCATTCTCACGTCCTTTACAGACAAACAACCATTCGCCCTTTCATTTGCAATACATATTGAGAAGCAACCGTTCACCCTGTCATTCAAACATCAGCCGCAGACACACGACCATCCAGCCACGTCTGGACGATTCAGGGTCTCCAATGAACATAGGATAGGATAGGACAGTACTTTATTGATCCCCATAGGGGAAATTCAATTGTCACAGCAGCGCAACAGTAACAAAATCAAGAAATATAAATATCATATAAATATCAGGGACAATTAAAAGGGCAAAGAAAACAGCAGGGATAAGAATAGATAGAGTGACAACGACATGGATAAAAATAAGTAATAGGTAAACAAAAAGACAACAACAAGGATAAAAGTAGGTGGGAAAGTAGTAGGAACATGTGTTTGGACTGCGGGAGGAACCCGGAGAACCCTGAGGAACCCCACGCAGACACTTGGAGAACATGGAGACTCCACACAGAAAGGCCTCCTCTGGGAATCCAACCAGGGACCTTCTGGCTGCGGAGTAGAAGCGCTAACCGCTGCACCGCCCAGGGCAGTGTTGCAGAATAAGGACTTTACACTTCTAGTCTCTTCACCACTCGGTGTTTGAGCGCTTTTCCGATCCAATGACGGTCGGACTTCTCTGTTCCCGCTCACCTAGCTTCTTGGCTAAAGGACAAAAAGAGGCGTGCATCCCTTTGAACCAGGACGCGGATGTCACTAAGATTGAAAACCTAATTAATCAAGCGGTGGAACACGGGGCCGAGGGCTTTCTCCGGGAGCGGGTTGGAATTGGAGTCTTTGGTGTTCCTGCGTCCGTGTGATTTGCTGTTCGGCACCGGCAACGCCCCCGAACGCCCTCCGGAACACGGACTTCGGGTTTTACCACGCCGACCTTCACATGCCGCGGGGCTCCGACACACAAATGCGGCTCTGGTGTGTACACACTCTTTATACATCTCCAAAACAAGACGCACACACAACCACCAGATTTTGGTCTGCGTGTGTGTGTGTGTGTGTGTGTGTGTGTGTGTGTGTGTGTGTGTGTGTGTTTTGATTATTAGGCGCCGCTTCTCCTCTTTGTTGTAGTGGCTTTGACCTTTCTGAAAGGACACCTCTTGCATGCAGAGAAGACCAAGATGTGTGAGGGAGAAGGCATGGAGCTCTGCTCAGGGACTCTGCGCACACACACACACGCGCACACACACACGCACGACAGTACGTGCGCTATATAGTGAGGCTTTTATTCAGAGTGCCTTTCAGTGCCATAGCTTGTACATTTATAGCAATGATGGCCCTTCTCCTTGCACAGTCACAACCTCGCCGGAGCTTCTTCTCTGAAGGATTTCTTTCCAAACCCCGCTCACTGTTGACCGCCGCCTTCTCAGACGTCTTCGTAAAAGCGCAGAAAATAGTTCACGATCGCCCCCCACTTTGCATTTTTTGGCGGGGGCAGATTACGGGGGACGGGAGGGGGATGGGCTCATCGGTGCGACCCGGGGACGACGTATGCAGAGTGACTCACGATTATCATGCAAATTTCCCAGTGTCAGAGTTAAGTGCCGGCGTGCATATTGACGGCGGGATTAAATTCATGAGCAAATAACACGATGGCAGATCAAACACAATCATTGGCGCCGAGTCCCCCAATCCACCCTCCCTCCAACCTCCCGCCACCCTCCCCCACCCCCGGGGGGTGAATGTGTGTGAAAGCAAACATGTATCAGTATCAATTGTGTCGAAGGCAGCAGCAGCAGCAGCAGCAGCAGCAGCAGCTTGTGTTTGGTGCATCCTAAGGTCGGCTCTCTCTCGTGCTCGTGGATTAACATCACATGCATGTCGCTCTCGATGAGGGCGGGGCTTGTGGTGCCGCTGTTCTGAGCTTGGAACAAACAGCGCGGCTAAATCGCATTTTTACCGCGCATGTCGTGGAAATGCAACTTTTAGTTTTTCGCCATGTGACGTGTCGTAACCATAGCAAGAGCCAAAGCGGTACGAGAGACGCTTCGGACTCTCACAACACCGACGTTTGACGGAACGGTGCGGGAAACGTGACGGGAGAGAACTGCACCGACCTCCAACATCTCCAACACGCCATGCTAGCATACTCGAACATCACTGCCATGTAATTACCTCATGCTAAGCATACGTATCTGTGTCCTGTGGAGCCACCTAAGGCAATTCTTGTTTTTCTTGGAAGCTACAATTCGGAGACTCTTCGTCACATTTGGGAGCCATATTGAAAGGTGAGAAGTCACAAAAAAATGAAAACACAAAAGTGACAAAGCCGACGCTGCGCCCAATCAAACGCAGCGTCGTGCCGTATGCTTTCATTTTTTAAAATTGTTTCGAGGATTAATGCCGTGAAGTCCAAACGGCGTGAGTCGCGTACGACATGGGTCGGAGACCTGTTGTATATTGATACATTAAGTACCTGTTTCCCCGCTGTCCATCCATGCAGCACATTCTGCTGGAAGCAGTTGCAGAAGAGCTGCACAGAAAGAATGCGAACGTTCGCATGGCGAGAGCTAAAATGCGATCTCCTTTGGTTCCCTTCAAGTCAAGCCTGCTTTAAATGCTGGAAGGTTGCGAAGCCTATTTCAACGAGACCTTTTCTTCTCTAGATTTGAATGCTTTGTGTTATGAACTGTTTTTGTCTCGCTGACATTCATTGCTAAGGACTAATTTTCTCAGGTTTAAACAAGAATAAATGTGCCGACGGCCCCCCGGTACCCCCTCCCTGGCAGTTGGGCCGCCGCAGCCTCACTTTAAATAAACTGAAATCACCACATCGATTTTCAACTCATTTGTGTAAACAGAGAAAAACAGTGGTGATGGAGCCGTCCCCTGTGGCGCTCCCTCGTTCACTGCAATCTCATCTGACACGTAATTATCAACAATAACTCTCGGAGGGCAAACAAAACTGAAGTCTCCGATTCCCTGAATGAAGCTGCCCCCCCGAACCTCAAATCCACTGGCCTGTTTTTTTTTTAATTTTTTTTACAAAAGAGTTTATTTGCGTGGCATTGAAAGAAGAAATAAAATCAGTGTGAAGAATCGTGAAGAAATAAATGCGTAATTGAGGAGAATTAGACGCCTTGTGGTTGCATTATTCGCACACGCCTGGATGCTCTATGCCCAGACGGTAAGGTATGGACAATACCGAGTTTCCCCCTTGAACCTCTCGCCTTACATTTGCATAAAAATGTGCCTAAATTATCTACGACGTGACATAAGAGATGGTTCGAGACAGCCAGAGGAGGTGTCATGATGAAGATAAATCATATTTGGGTGGTTTCCAAGTCATTTCGTGCCGGGTCAGCTTGAACGGAGGGCCTACCCTTCACAGTGAACGGCCGTCCTCTTGTCATCGATCCAGAGGGCAGCTGCGTCCCAGCTGGTAGAGCTACACTTGGAGGGTTGGCTGCTCAATTCCAGGCTCCTCCTATTCTGAATGCCAAAGTGTCATTGTCTGGTAAGCACCTTGCGTGGTAGCTCCGCCACCTTTGGATAAGTTGAGACCGTAGCGCGACAAGAGAAAATGGCGGAGTCGTGGATGTGTTGCAACTTTATTTCTTTCACACCAAAAACCAACTGACAGTGAATTTCCGGGAGAAAGAATATCCCAGGATTAAGCCACGCCCCCAGCCTCAAGTCCCGTGGGGTGAGAGGTCACACCCCTTAGTGTCCGCCACAAGACCATTTATGATGTCCGGCAAGCATACAAGTCAAGAGACCCGTATGCTTCTTGGGAGCCGGTTTTGTGGCTTTTTCCATGTGTTCACATACATGGTCCTCAAATGCTCCTTGATTCCCTTCATTGCTTGAGAGCCGTCCATTTTGTGAGATTACATTTTATATTTTTAATGCCTGTTATCATTACCTTTTTTGAGTGTCACAATAAGCTCTGTCTTTGACCTCTTCAGCCTAAGGCCTCAGTATATGCTCAGGTTACATGAACAGGTATGTTCATTTCAAGCATAATCATACGTCACTGTCCACATACTTCCTAGCATGCATTACGTTGCCATGGTTGTTAACCAATGCGTTGAGAGAACATAGGGAATGACCGCAGAGGATGGCGAGAAGGTGCCGTTCGTACGCCGATTAAACATTGAGCATGAACTGAATCCCACCCCCCCCCCCAAATATGTAGGTCAGTTTGGGTTTGGATTCCAAGTATGTGATGTGTCATGCCCTTGTTTTTGTAGCACTGCAACACTAACACCACAGATTACAATTTGACATGCATTTAGCCAGTGCACGGCATTGTTTCAGGTCTTCGCAAACCATCCCAGTCAAATTTAATCAGAGGGATTACGTCGGACGTCCAGACGCAGGCGGCGCATTCACTTACCCCCGTGTCCCTGAGACGCTCTGATGTTGTGGCACAGTTTTTCTATAATGTACTCATCTCCTGTTGACCAAGTTTGAAGGTGACCCTGGAAGAAAATAGTCTTTTCAAGGCGGGGGATTTGTTGCTCCGCAGCTGGCAGCCAAGCTAGACAAAGAGTCGAACGGACGCCGGCTACATTAGCATGTTGGTGCTCTCCAAGTTGCTTGGGATTAGATTCATAATATCATTTAGCGGGATGTTACGCCAGTCAGCGGTGTTTGTCATTGAGGTGTAGCGTAAGTGGTAAACAAAGGATTACCTCGGTCAGACGTTTCCTCGTGAAGCAGGAATCCCCTGCGATTTGGTTTCCCGGGCAGGACGGCACCAAAATATGTGGGATATTTGGATACAAATTTGTATTCCGTTAGACGCAGCTTTTAATCCTTTTGGCCTGAGGGAAGCACTGCAAAAAAACACATCAAAAAAACAAAACAAAACGGACTTTGGATCAGGTTAATATGCGCCGCCATCGTGGGTCGCATTTGTGTACGTGGAACACGACCGACTTCGTTTTTTTACAGACGTCAACACGCCCCTTAATTCATCTTGGCGTCAATAACCTGTCAGAGGGCTCTGAGAGTAAATGTCAAACCAGCCCCCGACTGGTTTGATAGTTCTCACATTCGGCTCCTCCGGGGGGGATTCCGGATTAACTCCGCCGCATTAATGAGAGCTAACCCCTCTGTTTGGATCGGTTTTGCGGGTTTCTCAGCGGCGTTGTTGCAGCGGAGGAGCCTCCTGTCTTGCCTCGGCCCGCCGTGTGGCGGCGTCTCCTCTGTTTGCCTTCCCCCCTCTGGCCCGAAGCCCGTTTCCACGGCACTCGACCACGTGACGGCAGGACGAGGAGCAAACACGGCAACATCCAGTCTGGTCGTAAAATAGCGTTTCTGCACTCCCTTTCATTTTCTAGTGTGATCTCATTTCCACATACAAACTCCAGGCTCGAGGGTGGATTTATTTACTCCAAAGGGAAATGTTAATCAAATCCAAAGCAAAAGTTATGCTCTTCCATCTTCTCGGTTCCTGGTTTAATTGCTGTTATGGTTTGCTAACCTTTCCTAATTCTATCATGGCCCTGTTTTGTTTCATGATCCAGAAATTCACGGTTTATTTATTTAGGCCAAATTTAAATGACAAATTTGGCCGATTAAACTGGATTTTCCAAGTTTTTAAACTCCAACTTCTAGAAACAAACATGACATGGCAGTTTATGGAAGCTTTCACACCGGAGGAACTTTTTGCAGGTCCTACGGCCTTTTCAGGTACTCGCCTGTTTCTCGGTGCATTGGGAGAGCAGAGCAACCAGGGGCCGTGGACCTCAGCGCCTAGAACCATTATAGCTCCTGCTCTGAAGCGAGGTCTTTGTACGCTTCCATCGGAACAAATATAAGATAAGAGCTTGGTGATTGGTGGAGCTCATAGGCCACGCCCATGACCAGATAGCGCCTCTTTGAAAGAACTATGGTGGTCACCAATCAGCTTTTTTCCTGGGACAAAATGGACAGAAGCAGTGAGAAATGGACTAACGATGAGGTCCAAGTTCTTCTGGCCTGCTACGCCTCAGAGGTGTTTCCAGGGCTCGCAGAGGAACATCTACATGTATGGCCCAAATAAGTGTGGACTTAGCTAACGGCTAACAGAGTACTTCACATGGAGAAAATAAAAACACCTCAACCGATCTGATAGTCCATGAACATTGTGGTAGCTTCCATATCCATGTTTTCTGTCTTCCTCTTCTTCTTCTTCGCTGGTTTGTTTTGGAATTTGGGGCTCAAAGTGCACGTCTTGGATGCTAGCATCACACTGGGTGCTAATGCGATGCCTTGCCGTGGGAATGCAAAACCGAGAGGTTCTCCTGGAGGAGGCCGGTTTGCTGGAACAAACTTGGCATTGAGTAAAGCGTGTTATTCATGGAACGCACAACATTCTTCTTCTGATTCTTGATGTAACCAGCGAAGATGCGCTGTCCGTACCTGGGACACAAAACATGTCGAACCTTCGCTTTCCACCTCGCGCATGCAGATTCTTCACATTTGTGTATTATTATGGACTCCAAATAAGGACAGGAGGAGCTGGTGATCGCCACGCAAACAGCCGCCCCCTGCTGTGCCCCAGCTCAACTTATAAACACACACTCTCTGGCATATTTCTAATTCTAATGAGGTGACGGGGATACCTCGGGGCTCCTCGGCCCTGCTGTCGAGATCCTCCCCGCAATCTGCTTCACGTCGCCGTGAAAGCAAACACCTGCAGACGGCGGTGAAGGAGGTCGTGGGAGCGGTGGGTCATGACCGCGAGTCCAGACGGTTATGGTGTTGTTTTTTTTTTCTTTGTTATTTTTTGCGATGTATCAGCTCTCCTGGCCTGACGCTGATGTCGGTGCAAGACTGGGCTGCCGTTTATCTTAAACATAATGCTTCATTGCCCAATTCATGATACAGTCATACCTTGACTCACGAGTTTGTGTTCTGTGACCGGGCTCGTAACTCATCGGCTCGTATATCAAATTACATTTAGGATTATCCTATCCTAAATTTAATTTGATATACAAGCAAATACATCAAATACATTTTCCCCATTAGAATGATTTGAAATGCTGTTAATCCGTTCTCGAACCCTGGTTTTGTTACGTGTTTTCAAACGAGACAAATGTACTTTATGAAAAATAATCATACATTATTAAAGAGAATATCAGGAAATGAAGTGGTTTTATGAAGTGAATTTACCTTGAAGATGGGATGAAGATGTTTGTGGAGTTTTCCATTGGTGTTCTATCCCTAACTTAACTTCCTGGCTCCACACTTAATGCTACAATGTGTTGCTAAATGTAGCTTTGCTACACTTTATGTCTGAACTCCATTTATGGAGTGAAGCCGCTCCTCTTTTTCAAACCATCAAACCGTCCCCGACCGGCTTTTGTACGACTCTTCCGACGCCTCGTCCGTCGACGATAACGCCGTTATCCGTTCGGTAAAGTCCCACCGTCTTAAAAACAGCACCTCACGGACAGCAACGGCCACGTGGGTGTCAAACGCTCATCCCGCTCCCTCCTAACTCAGATCTAGACTCCAATCGCAAAGCAAAAAAATCCAACGAGCGACGGCTCGGATCTCGGAAAACTCCCATGCTGACGCACTTGTACGTCAGGGCTCCGCTCTGTATTAACGTGAAATGTGCACAACCCAGCATCGGGCGCGCGGCACTGCAGTGAACGGAAAAAATACATCACGCCCCGCCTTTAAAAAAAAAAAAAGCAAGTCATCGTTCCAAATTGTGAACCTTACGAACAGACGGCGAGTTCGAACTCCGAGTCAAACTCGGCGTGGGAGCTCCGGGTTGAGGTCCCGGTTCTGGTTCGGCGGAAAAGAGAAGAAAAGAACAGCAGCGTCAGCGCAAGGTTGCATCCATTGATTGTGGAAAAGCGCTGCTCCATTACAGAGGCCCTTAAGTCTTGAAAAGTGGGTTTTATTTCCTCGCGCTTGCAAGGTTGACTCCTCCCAGAACAATAGAATTGTTTTACGGCGAGTCTTACCAATGCACACTCCACATCGACAATCGACATCGTCACGGCGGGTTCGAGCTTTGACCCGCGGACAAGAGGAATCTTGGTCGGGGCTTGATATCTATCAGGAGTCCCGCTTTCTTCAAGGGAAACTTTGCTGGGAAACTTCTTTCTTGATAACAATTGGCTTTTCTTTTCATCAGTCGCCTTTTTACAGCGCCGCGTCGATCCGAGGCGCCTCGTGAAAGAAACACAGTCGCAGGTGTCCAACCTCAGAAAAGCGTTTTGTTTTTTTTCCCCAAATGATGAAAGGATGCCGCGAGGAGACATCGAGACTTCAGCGGGCTATTTTTTATTCTTTATTTTTAAGAGTATCATTGTCAGAGGTAACAGCGGCAAACCCCTGATTTGTAACTACTGTTATTTTTTTCTCTCTTCAACAGCAACCTCTCCAAGAACCCCATGCTGACTACCTTCTCATGGCAGATCTTTGAGCAGCTACAGCTCGTGGAACTGTAAGTGGACCCTTCCTACCGGTGGGCCTTTCTGTGCGGAGTCTCCACGTGTCTGCGTGGGGTTCCTCAAGGTTCTGCGGGTTCCTCACACGGTCCAAACACCTTCAGTGGAGGCCACACATTGTCCAGACAGGCGAATGAGAAGATGAATGATTGTCTCGAAATCAGTCGTCCCCAAAGCCTTTTTTTGCGCCATGGAGCCCTTTAATGACAGACAATATTTCCACGAACCGGCCTTTAAGTTGTGGCAGATAAATACAACGAAATAAAATGATACGACCGGCATAAAAAATGGCATTTTTTTGAAACATAATCATGAACGCGAATCCACTGTGTGTGCGACTTTATTAGCAGCGTCCTCGTGACATCGCACCCACATCAAAACATGAGTAACGGCCTCCGAGCCCCACACTCTCTGGTCGTAATGATAAAGGTTAAACCATGCCTTCGACATCGGATACACGATACAAGAACAAATATAAAGTGCATGACAAATACAACTCACCGTGACGCTGAATCTGTGGGAGACCCGAGCAACGAGACGGTCCCATCGAGAGGTAATCGGAGACAACGACACCTGAGGTGTGTTGCTTATGTCCAGTCTACACCGTAATTTTGTTTGCAGCGGATCCATAATTCAAGTAGGACTCCTGCTATTGGCTGTTAAATGCAGCTCTGTTTTTCTTTGAAGTCACCGGCTCTTTTACCCTGCGCGAAAAAAAACCCCTCTAAAGACATTTGTTTTTTGTTCATTTTGCTAGCTTGGGGGTTTCAATTAGGCGGTAATGTACTATGTTTTACCGGCCAGCGCAGCCCCTTTTAGAAGGTAGCGGATGTCGGGAAGACGTGTGAGCGAGGCAGCCGTCAGTCAACAGTGAGTCATAGACAGATGTGGCTGAGTCATTTTCCAAATTAAAACATTATTCAGAATCAGATAATAAATAAAAACGGAAATTGTGTATTCTTTCTGTAAGGACCGGCACCAATTGACCCACGGGCCAGGGGTTGGGGACCCCTGCTCTAAATGACGTGTGAGTGAGTGACTGAGTGGTTGTGTGCCGCAAATGGTCCAGGATGAACCCCGGTCTTTGGCCAATCACAGCTTCGTTGCATTTCAAGCCGTATAGATGATGAGATGAATGGCTGAATGGGTGAATGACCTTTGGTGACTTGGTTTCCAGCTGACATTAAGATATTGTTTCTGCGTGGTGATTTTTTTTTTCGGCATCCTCTGAAACCGCTATCGCTCAAAGCGGGCGCTAACACATCGGCTTCATCTCACAGATCTTCCCCGAGATGACCTTTGACCTTCAGTCACGATCAACATCACGCTGCGGTCGCGCGTCGTGAAGAAACGATTATATTCCCGTCCGTTTGCCGAGCACAGCTGATTTGCTAAAACGTTTCTTTTAGTCATAAATAATTCAAGCTACGTATGATTTGAAAGCACGTTATTCGACCAAAATGGCGCCGAACGTGCCGAGAGGGAGCAGGTGACGTTGTGAAGCCTCAGCCGGAATACGGGTAAAAAACACGGCCTTCCACCTCAGCACCGCCAGCGGATTGGAGGCGACCCATGCGCCACATGCTGCGGAGTCATCCATCCAGATGCGGAGCTCCATCTGGCAGAACGGGGCTCGGCGAAGGCACTGCTGGCCGGGGCGCGTCCAACCAGGGTGCTGAGTGGCCGATAATTCCAGCACGGAGCTGCTGCTATTTGCAGAGTCCGTATTTATTTATATGCACCCTAATTTACTTGAACACCCTAGCGGCTAAAGACTAGCTTGAGCTAAAGCGACGTCTTCCTTAAACGTTCCAGGGCTTTCCGAGCCCGAACACTTCCCGCTTTCCTGACGGCCATTGATGGCTTCTGTGGACACGGCGTTGATCTTTCCTTATAGAATCACTTTGAATACAAAATGACATTCGTCTTCGTGGCATCTGCGTTCTCCTCAATCACCGTCACGAAACCGATCCCATTGGAAGGAGCGACCCCGAGCTGCATTCTCCAGACTTTAGAAGACAATGCTGGTGCTTCTTTAAAGACCCGCCGACCAGAGGGAGGGGGGAGGAGCGTCTGACGGCGCTCAAACGCAATCGAACAAAAGGCCAGCGTTGATTGGAAGCGTTTTTTGAGAAAAATTTCCCTCCCTGTGACGTTTAATCGCAGTTCTGCAAGTTCTGGCGGAGCCTCCTCGCGTCCTCTTGGGGATTTCACGTGTTTTAGAAACTGAAGGACGCCGATTCTTAACCGTCTGTCCATCCGCAACGGACGGAGTGAAAGGATCCATCACTGGTCCAGAACAAGGAACGCATGGAATCATGGAAGATCTCAGCAGGCCAGACAGGCTTTGCATGGCAGCATGAGGGGAACCGTAGTCCAAAGACATGCAGGAGGTTCATCTGAGAGCCTAAATTGTCCAGACATGAACGAGGGAGTGAATGGTTGCAAGTTTGCTATACCGCGTGTGAATGAAGGAATGAATGGATGATGCCTCCATGGGATGTGAATGAGAGGATGAATGTTGTAGATCTGTATATGATGTGTGAATGCAGGGGTTAAAGGTTGCACGTCTCAAAATGACGTGCGAATGAGAGGGTGAATGGTCTCATGTCTATTAAACCATTCACCCTCGCATGAGGGTGGAATGTTTGAATGAGCGAATGAATACCGTTTGCCTCCAACTATGACGCGTGAAGGAGAGGTTGAACGGATGTTTGTCTCGATATGAGTTGTGAACGAGAGGGCGAATGTTTTACATCTTTATGACATGAGACGGGTTTCCATACAAATGAGGTGAATGAGAGGGTGAATGGTTGCATGTCTCTATTTGGCCTGTGAATGATTATTTTTTTAGAGGTTTATGCCTATATGACATGTGAACGAAAGGGTGAATGGTTCTTTATCTAAACGACGTGAATGAGAGGGTGAATGGTTTCATGTCTACATGAGGCGTGAACAGATTCACGTCTCCTCCTGACATGTAAATGAGCGAATGAATACTGTTGGCCTCCACAGGCATCTGACACGTGAACGACAGGGTGAATGTGTCTATATGGTCTGTGAATGAGAGAGTGAATGGTTATTTCTGTCTAAATGACAGGAATGAGAGGGTGAATAATTAGATGTCTATATATGAACGAGAGCGTGATGCTCGTATGCCTCCGTATGTGAATGCGAGGATGACTGATTTTAATGTCTTTAGATGAGGTGTGAATGAGAGGGTGAATGGTTGCGCGGCACCATATTTGGGTCTGTGAATGAGCAGATCTCACTGATGGACAGCTTAATAGTCTCCAGGATGAGCATTTCAGATGATGAATGGATGAACGGTTTGTGTTTTGGGACCTAAGGACAATGAACGCATGAAGTTTCAGGTATTGAACAAAGAGTCCGACGCCGTCGTGCTTTCCTCTTCAACATGGCTTCACTGTGTCATGCGCAAATGTAAAACACGACTGCGGGTTTCTGTTTTCGGACCACACCTTCTGGGGGGGTCGGACCGGCGAGCCGGCCCCGCTCCTCTCAAGCGTCGAACCTTCACTTTTAAAAAAAAAAAAAAAAAAAAGTTCAGATAGTGAAGCCTTTGGG
>CAAKHD010005421.1:90441-109269 GCA_901007705.1 Fistularia tabacaria
GGGGCCTTTGTGGGGGGGTGGGTCCTCCTGGTCCGCCTGGGGGGTGGGGGGGGGGGGGGGGGGGGGGGGGGGGGGGGGGGGGGGGGGTCATTAGCTGTTAGTTTTATTAGCTACATTAGCTGTTCTTGCATTTATTCTTGTCATGCATTTTCCATCCACGCTTGCAGCGAGGCGCGAATGTGTCATTGCTACCAAGTGCAGGTTGACTATTATGCTAGCGCTACGAAGCACGGTTGCTCTGCTTCTCCCCCTTTTTTTGCTGCTCTTGTCAAGAGGAAAAAGATGGCGAGCCGATGCTGACTTCCGTCAAGACGCACAAATCTCCCTTTGCTCTTTTTTTTCTCCATCGGTGGTGATATATTGATATAAACGTCTTGTAGCGGTCACAGGGCTGTCAGAGAGCTAATGCTGCCGTGTCTGTCCACTGATGTGAAACAGCGGGGGGATGGGTGGGGAGAGAGTGTGTGTGTGGGGGGCGGGGGGAGGGGGGTCTGGGTTCACGCCACCCTGACAGGTTCAGAATTTTTCATCAGCTCTGAAGGGAAGGCCTTAAAATAAGCCTGGATGTCTGCGACCCTTGATTCTGCGTGTACAGCTGTTAGGCTGACACGCTTCGGTGGGACAAACTCCAAGGTTATCCTCTTTGAAAGGGGCGGAAGTGGGGCTCCGGGAACCTTCGCCATCTTCAGACCCCTCGATGAATCAACCTCCCCAGAAACACCAGCACGTTAGCAGATAAACACATCAACCCACACAATCAGCGGCGACCCGACGTCCCGCACGTTTCAGGAACAAGGCTGTTTGGTCATGCGCGTGGACGGCATAGCAGCGAGGACTTCAGTCCCCAGAACCAATCTGAGCTCCAACTCTGAAGCTCTTATGGTTCCATGGGAGCTATGCGATGTAGGCGTTTGATGATTGGTGGAAATCATTAGCTTCGGCCATTACCAGATGCTCTCGCGGACTGCGGGGCGCGTTTTTTAAAACGAACACGGTCACCGGTCGGATGTTTTCTTGGATAAAACGGACAGAACCAGCGCCTCAGAGGGGTTTCCGGGTCTCGCAGAGGAACATCTGCATTTTAGCCAGAATAGGTGCGGAGTTAGCTCACTGCTAACGGGGTTCTTCACACGGCAACGCAGGGCAGGGAGAAGATAGAAACGGTGCCATTTTAAAAACGATGGCGGTCGCTGGTCGGCGTTTTTCTCGGGACAAAATGGCCGGAAGCAGATAGAAATCGAGCGACGAAGAGGTCCGAGCGTTCCTGCTACGCCTCAGAGAGGGTTCCAGGGCTCGGCGAGGAACAGCAACATTTTAGCCAGAAAAAAGGTAACGGCTAGCGGGGTTCCTCACACGGTGTAGCAGAGCAGGGAGAAGATAAAAACAAAACCACCTGATCGTCCATGGTTGTTATTTCCATGAACGCCGTGGCAGCTTCCACCTCCGTACTGTTTGATCGTCTTCTTCTTCCTCTTCTTCTTCGCTGGTTTGTTTTGGAATTTGGAGCTCGAGGTGCACGTCGTAGATGCTAGCATCACACCGGGCACTAACTTGCTATTTTTTTTATGGATGTCTTTTCACTATCTTTTAATTGTCTCCCTTATTTGTACGGAAACTCATATTTATTGATGTCGTTGTTGTTGTGCTGCTGCGACAAGAGACGTATTTTCTTATCTTATCTTCACGTGATCCCTTACCGTGGGAATGCAAGACCAAAACGTTCCCCTAGAGGAGGCTAGTTCCTGATACAAACCTAGCATTGAGAATAGCGTGTTATTCTCGGAACACGCCACATTCTTCTTCTGATTCTTGATGTCACCGCTCCGATGCGCTGTCCATACCAGGGACACAAATCATGTCAAACTATTGTTTTCCACTTAGCGCATGCAGATTCTTAATATTTGCAATGTGTGCAAAACTAAAAGACTCCTCCTGGAGGAGGCTACTTCCCGGGACACGATTCGACCCGGACAAGTCCTAGAAGCCGGTTCTTAGAGCTGCTCTGTCCGAAGAAGACTCCCGTTGAAAGGGGCTCGGGATTATCCGACGGTTTTGAACCGAACAGAAATGTCTCGCGGCTGAAAGCGAGCGAGCGACGCGGCGACGGGCGGATTGTAGTGGCGGACAGAAGAGAGACATTACATAAGAGACACGTGGAGAAGGATGAAGGGTTCGGGGATTGTCGAGGAATGATACGGTTGTCCGGCCGATCTGTTTCCGTCTTTTTTTTATTTTTTAATCTCTGTGCTTTCATATGTCTTCATCCAGCCGAAGCCGCCGCACTGGCGTCGGTTCAATATTTCGGCATGCCCTTGCAGAGAGGAGCTTTTTAGAGGCTCCGTATTTTCCCGGCGAACAGTTCGACCGTTCCTTTCATTCTCCTCGCCGCTCGCCCACGTGAGTTTCAGGCCTGGAAGAGAAAGTCGCTCGCCGAGGGTATCGCCCGAGGGCAAATTTCGACTCGGAAAAAACACGAGAAGAACGGGGCAACGTGGAGATACATCCAGGGAGAAAATAATAAATAAAATGAAAGGCTCGATTCCACAACCCGTCCGGGTTCGCGGCGTCCTAAGTATCGATTTTCAAACCCAACCCTTTAATTAGCTCCATCTCCAAGTAACAGCAGGTCAGGGAGATTTAGAGTGATTAAGCAGCCTCTGCACAGCATTAAAGGGAGCATTAGATGGGCTCATATGTATCCAGCAGGCACGCCATTATTCAAACACCGAGCTCGCGCTAAATGACGGGAACATTAATATACATTGTCATTTTACCACGCGATTATCTCGACCTGGATTAACCGACCGCGCTTCAAACGAGTATTTCGTCTGTTTGCACGGACGCGGCCTTCCATCCGCTCCCGTCCACTTTCGGCAGACGGGCATTCGGTGTTGATACAAGCTCATCACGATGTCACCTCGTAGGGAAAGGTCTTCGCTTAGACGCCGCTTTCATAGCTTGGGTTTCAAAGCGGCTTACACCGCAGTCGCCCGTTCACGCGCAGATGGCGACATGCTAGGCGGCCGACCTGACCTCAGGGAAAGCTATGGAGAGTTCAGCGTCTTGCCAGATACGGAAACAAAGGACTGTCTCAGCCATGCTAACTTGGTCTTTAAGGCCTTTCTTTCACTTTGATAGCCGTGGCTCAGTTGGCCATTCCCAGCTCTTCCTCTCTGCATCCCGAAGCTTCCTCGCCACAGGACGCTGAACCACATGTTGCTCCGGATAGCCTGGTTAGCCTCTAGCACGCCGTGTGTCAGCGTGCGTGAATGGGTGAATGTACAAGTACAGGGCAACGAAAGACACATCTAACCAGTGCAAAACATCCAACCATAATATAAATTAAATATAAATGAACATATAGTGAGGTAAGGTGGCACAGTGGTTAGCGCCTCGGCCACACGGCATGAAGGACAATTCCGACAAATGGAGCTTTCTGTGTGGAGTTTGCATGTTCTCCCCGCGTCTGCGTGGGTTTCCTCCGGGTTCTCCGGTTTCCTCCCAAAGTCTAAAAAGGTTAATTGGGAAAAAAAAACAACCGGGAAAAATTGCCCCGAATGAGTGAGTGAGTGAATGGTTGTCTGTCTATATGTGGCCCTGCGATTGGCTGGCGACCAGTCCAGGTTGTGCCCCGCCTCTCGCCTGATGACAGCCTGGATAGGCTCCAGCATCCCCCGCTACCCCGAGTGCAGGATAAGCGGCAGACGATGGGTGGATGGATGTATATAAGGCGGGGTCAGAGCGATAGTTCTCTGACCCCGAACATTCCGGGTTCGATTCCCGGCTCGTCGTAGCGTTTCGAAACTTGCTGAACCCGTAGCTGCTCCCCTGACGCTGCGAGATGGCTGCCAACTGCTCATGTTTCATCCGTGATGGGTTAAATATAGAAAGGATAACAAATCAAGGATCATCATTTACTTGTGATTTGAACATGCTACATACGTGAACCAACGTAAAGGGCTTTGAAACCCAAAGTGCTCCATGAGCGGAGACCAAACGGTGTTTAAAAAGCAGCTAGCGTTCCTGACCTCACGCTGGCGCCAGGAGCCGATGCAGGCGGCTGCGAAATCCGCTTCTGTCGATTGGATTTGCGGCCACTGATAATTAATTCAGTCTCGGACTGATTACAAATATGACGAGTTAGTTTGGTGCCAGCGCTTCCTGCGCCAAACAAATGGTGGAAAGTGTTGAGTCATGCTGCTGGCGGTAGCCGTACCTTCAGGCGAGAGGGCTGAGGAAGCAGCTCGGCCCCGCTTGTTATCATGTCAGTCATATAGATCGCCGTTCCCCGACGAGCCGGATCAAGGACGGCCGGAGGGAAGTTTAGAAAGAAAAAGAGAAACTTTGAAAAAAAAAACATATCAGACTTGAAGCCCTGAAAGCCGGATCTGATCTGAAAATCCTGAAACCCAAAGATGTTGATTTGTGGAGCCGTTTCTGTGGGGGTCGGCAGGTTCTCCTCACGTCTCTACATGACCTGTGGATGAGAGGGTGAACGGAAGTCAAAGTCAGCTGTATTGTCAATTTCTCTGAATGTACTGAACATACAGAGGAATCCAAAAGATGTTCTTACAATCCCACGATGACATGATATTTGCAAAATTATAATAATAATGTGCAAATTAGCAGTAAAGTGCACTGTTACATTTAACACATTAAACCATGAGGTATGAAGTATAAAGTGCACACAGGTGCAGACTGATAATCGAAGGCATGAAAGAGTAGCAGCAGAGGATTCTTTTTTTTTTTTTTTTGTGTACAGTTTAATTCAAAGGTCAGTAGGTAGGACCATAACGGTATGTGGGGCAATGGCAGCATGATGATTTTCTCAGTGGCAAAATGGGAATAGTGCAAAAAAAATAATAAAAATGGAAATGTTTAATATGGGGCCACGGCGCGCAGGAGGTAGAGCGATCGTCCTTGGAACCGAACACTCTTGGTTCGATTCCCGGCTCCTCCTCGTGTGTCGAAGTGTTGTTGAGCAGGACACTGAACCCCTAACTGCTCAAGGTTCATCCATGGTGGGTTGAATGCAGACAACGAAGTTTTCATTATTAATATTATTATTATCATCATTATTAATATAATTAATATAATTAATAATGATGATGATGATGACGATGATATATAATATATAATGTATACTTTATTAACCAAAATGAAAATTCGTTGTCTGCATTAAATTATTTTTGTTATTATTGTTATCATTGTTAATAATAATTATAATACGAATAAGAATTATAACAATAATAATAATAATAACGATAATAGTAATAATCATTATTATTATTGTTGTTGTTGTTGTTGTTATTATTATAATTATTATATTGTACAGGTTCATACTGTTTATGTATCGTCTATTGTCCTATTTTTTTTGTTTGCTTTTTGTTTTCCTCTTTCTAACATGTGAATGAATTTTTATGTAGAAGAAGAAATACCTTTATTGTCACATTCAGTTCTACATTGAGCACAACATCAGCGAAATTTGACCGCCGCTTTTAACCCGCCATGGATCAGCCTTAGCAGAAGGCAGCTTAGGAACAGCGCCAGGGGAGCAGTTAGGGGTTCAGTGTTTTGCTCAACAACACTTCGGCAGGCTAGGAGGAACTGGGAATAGAACCAGGAATGTTCGGTTCCAAGGATGACCGCTCAAGGCCCTGAGCCACGCCGCCCCAAACACTAGAATGGACTAGAATATTCCTTCAATCGTCCCGCAGTGGGGGAAATTTCAACCGCTCGCAGCAGCGGGCAGTACAAGAAAAAGCTATCAAAAGAGAAAATTAAAAATCAACAATAAACAGTGTTAGCATTACATAAAAACAGTGGTTAGCGCTTCGGCCTCACAGGACGAAGGACCCCGGTTCGATTCCGACAAGAGGACTTCTCCGTGTGGAGTTTGCAGGTTCTCCTCCTCCATCTTAATTGGACAAAAATTGGTTAAATGGCCCCGAACGAGTGAGTGATTGGTTGTCTGTCTGTATATGTGGCCCTGCGATTGGCTGGCGACCCGTCCAGCGTGAACCCCGCCTCTCAACCGATGACAGCTGGATGGATGGATGAAGGACTTCGCAAAGCTGCGACCAAACAATATATGGACAATCAAGGAGTTGATACTGTGTGTGAATGACTGAGTGAATAACAGTTTGTCTATTTGACGTGTGAGTGAGAGGGTGAATGTCTCTAAAAGGCCAGATTATCAACTCGTGACCTGGTGAACACCGCCCGTCATCCAGCGATATAATGACACATCCAGCGAATGATTGAATGAATCTATGAACACATTCGCCCAAACATTTTTAAAGTGCAGGAGGCGGAAGGAGGGCGAGCGCTCTGGAGCTTCTGCGTCTCTTCTCAGTTTCAGTCTGTGTCCCAGATCATACCACCATCTGCTCTAGTGATTTATTTAAAAAAAAAAAATTAAAAAAAAATTAATAAAATAAAGGAAGTCTCCTCAGGGCACACACAGTCCTCGGTTGAACAGTATTGTAGTAGTGTGTGTGTGTGTGTGTGTGTGTGTGTGTGTGTGTGTGTGTGTGTGTGCGTGTGCATGTGTGTGTGTGTGTTTTGATCACAGGCCTAAGAAAAAAAGAAAAACTAAAGAACCCTGTTGTGAATCTCTTCTCCCCGCCTCTTCCTCATCTAACAACATCGGAGCACGGAGAGCGAGTTCCCCGTCGGTCGGATTCCCGCTCGGGCGCCGGATCCAACGCCGGATCGCACGCCATTTTTCGCTCGACTCGAAGGAAAGCTAGTAATTAAAGAGGTTGAAATCGATACGGGGAGGAGGGCGGCGGCGGCGTGGAGGGGGTGGGGTGGGGGATGGGGGAGGCAGATATGAACGCGGAGCTTCTCCTGCGCCGGTCCCCTGATGGAGTGTGTTTACACTCCCTGCAGGAAGACTTTCCCCGGTTCGCTGTTCATTACCATTTAAATGGCTCCATCAAACACACACATAATTACGCTCATTGCCACTTTCCTTCTCTGACGTGGTTTTCGAATATTGCTTTGTTGTACCACGGCAATGCAGCTCCTTCACACACACACACGTCCTGTATCTCACCAACCGGTGTTGGGTGGGTAAATGCTAACAGCGCTGGAAGTCTGTGGGAAAAAAAAAAAAAAAAAAGCCGGCTCATTACAATTATAAGAAATGGTTATCGTCTTTGTTCGCTCATGAGAACATCGGCCGGGTTCAGAGATGGGGGAGCTGGACTCGTTCCATCTTTCCATCCGACTCCGGCGAATACCAAGAGTCCCACAAGGTCTCCATCCCTTTGATATCAGACGCCGGCTAATAACTTCTGTAAATGAAAGGAGGGAGAGAGCGGGATTGTCGGAAAGAAGCATTTCTTGGCCCGTATCGACGGAGGGGGAGCCCCCGGGGAGCCCGCTTCGAAACAAAACCCAAGCAGATTTGTCCCGTGAAATGTGGGCCGCAGAAACGACTCTGCGTGTTAACAGATTACACAGTCACAGGGCTGCTCGAAATTTTTAAAATCGTCCCGAGACGGCGTCGCGTTTGAACCGCCGCCACCGTCTGGAACCGTCCGGATTCGTCCTCTGTCAACACAGGCGGCGTCCGCTTTCGCCGCAGTTGGAAGGAGGGCAAAGCTGGCAACACAAGCGAATGCAAAAAAAAAATTCACCTTCAGTTTTTGACCCCGAGTTGTATTTATAATCTATTATTATTAGTATTGATTTACTTCTGAAGAGGAATATTATTTTTTTATTTTTATTTTTTTTTTGCAGATTTTTTTTTTTTTATTGTTTTTAAGGAGCAGCATTATAAAATCCGCCCTACGGTGCAGCATCGGTTAGGGCCGATACTCAGAGTGAAATGGAAGAAGTCCAAACTTTTCGTTGTGAAATCTTATCCTTGCAACCGGACCCGCGTACACTTGCAGATCCACCTGGAACCTTCACCTCCGCCGGGATGTCATAGTCCCAAACCAGCCCAAAACCAATCAGAGCCTCAGCCCAAGTGAACTCTGACGACATGCATGCTCATCGCGCGAGCTTCGCTCAAATTTAGGGTACGTTTTCATGTATGCTTCGGAATCCGAATAACCGATAACCTTTGTTATCCAAACGTGCCAGGTGAAGTCAGATGTTATTTAAACGGTGCAGAATCCGATCCGGGTTGTCTCCTGGCACCTTCCATGTAGACCAGGTCTGGACCACAGTCTTTCAGATGATCTACAGAAACCCAACACTCTTCCATGAGCGAGAACTTGGCAACATCGGCGAGGAAACACAGCCTTTTACCTTGCCAGTAACCTCGGACAGATCCCGGCTCACTGCTGGCAGCCTTCTGCCTCGACCGGTAGACAGAGAGACGGTGGTGGACAGGGTTTGGAGGTGATCTCATGCTAGTGGTAGCAGTAGTGCTAATAGTTACACGGTCGCAGCCGACATGATACGTCATTCGCAACAACTCTCCCCTTAACATCAAAAACCCCAAAGTTTGTGGTCCGTTCGTAAAGACACGGCTAACTCTCGTCGTAAAAATGTGGCGTAGACTCTTGTAACAACCGGAATATCTTTCCCAGATTCTTTCCGGGCTTCGTCTCCCGCCTCCTTTGCTTTCTCCCGGAACATTTGGATCAATATTTCAAAGTTTGCCTTGTGATTACACAACTATTACATGTGCTGCGCTGAAAAATTTAAAGTGTCACTCATCAAACATTCACGGCTCTTCCTCTCAGCGCCGGCCGGGCCGGGAGAGGAACGTGTGGGGAGCAGTGGAAGAAGTGAGCGTTGGAGGGGCAGCAGGATGTTTGGGAAACGGGTTGGATTTGACCTTGTGAAACATCGCCCGCGTGGAAAATGAGTCCAGTAGCCTTCACGGAAAGCCTCCTCCCGGATGCAAGCGTGGCTTTCTGGAAATCCTCTTTGATTGATTCATTAGTTTGTGTTGCCAAAGGTCTCGGAGGTATATTGGATTCTTTGTATTTAGCTTTCACCGCTCCGGTCCGGTTGGTTGACTTGTCGTTGATAATAGCAGCTTTCGCACTGAGGGAACTTTTTGTAGCTCCTAGAACCTTCTCAGGTGTGACAGAATAAGTGCAGAGTTAGCTAACGGCAAGAGCAGGGAGGAGATAGAAACACCTCAACCATCTGATAGTCCATTGTCATTATTCCATGAACGCCGTGGCAGCTCCCACTTCCATGGTGTCTGTGTCATCTTCCTCTTCTTCTTCTTCCTTTTCCTTGGCTCGGTTTTGAGTGTGGAGCTGAAGGTTCATCGTGGTCCTTCACCGATTGCTAAACTCAAAATTTCCCCCGTAGGAGGCCAATTCGTGGTCACGCTTCGAACGTTTCTGTCCGAAAAGTACTTGCGTCGCTAGCCAGTCCTTTTTACACATACAAGCAGTCAGCCTCCAGTGTTCGGTTCCACTCGTACAACCCGTATCGGTAAACGGCGCCTGGACAACGGGACGCGTACGCACAGTAAAAAGTGCAAAGTAGCTAAGTAAATAGGTGATATTCCACGTGAGTGAAGTGGTCAGTGAAAAGTGAATAAATCTGGATCAATAAATATTTCTGTCTCTCTGCAAGTATCCTTGGGCAACTCACTGAGCCTCTTGGTTAGCGCTTTGCATGGCGGCTCTGCCTCAGTGAAAGGGTAAATGCTATCAAGCGCTAAACGTTTTGAAACGGCGAGGCGATGGAAGCTCTGTGGAAGCGGAGACCATTAGGGAGCAGGACAGAGCGAAGTCCTCGTCATTACCGGCCCCGTAGACTCCGGGGCAGATCTTCCAGACGCCGGCAAGGCGGTCCGGAGAAGACAAAGTCGTCAGTCGCCGCGGCCAGTATCATTTTTCCTTTAATATTTGCTCTTGTTTTCTCATGTCTGCTGAACCCTCCCCTCCCCGTAACTCCCAACCTCCGCACGCTCACAAAGCCCTGGGTTGCAAACCAATTATAAGAGAGACGGGACAAAGAGAGAGACGAGGAGGAGGAGGAGGAGGAGGATGGAGAGGAACAGGTTGGTGCTTGTAGCTCTCGGATCAGAACGCCATGTCTGCCTCTTATGTTTAACATCACAGAGGAGATGGATGGCGGCGGCGAGGATGGGGGGGGGGGGGTTCGTTGGAGTGCGGATTAGAAGGAGAACGTGCATCATCCAGGCGGGCAGCGGGTCTGCTGGGAGTTGGGGCTCCTCAGCCGGAGGGCGTCTGGGAGGTGTTAAAGGTGAAGTAATTATAAACCATCATTTAGTCACGCCGCGCAAAACCGCCGCGCCGCGTAAGTGACGATGAAATTGCAAACCCCTCCGCACCCTTTCCTAGCCGCTTGATTCGGGGAAACTAATTTCAATTATGTCCCCGAAACCCGGACACGGATTTTAACTGCAAAAAAAAAAAAAAAAAAAGGTGTTTCATGAAATCCATACTCATATCACTATGTTTAAAATCAATTATTTTTTGTTTTGCCTCTGTTAACATCCTCAGCCATGACTGTAAACACGTCTATATATCTTTGCACATATATGTAAACAATAGTAGAAACAATAGTAGATGAACCTTAAGTTTTCCGAGGGATGAGCGGCTGCTGTCCGTGAGGTGCTGTTTGAAGACAGTGGGACGTGCCGCCCGCTGCTAGGTAGCCCAAAGAAAATCATGGAAATACACGAGTGAGGTCGTGGACCGTGAAGGTACGGAGCAGTTGTTTGTTGAGATACGGTGACGGAGAGCATCGTCTGGGAGAAGGCGGGAGACATTTACAGGGATTTGGTGCAGCGGACGGCGGGAACGTCGACGGACGAGGCGTCCGAAGAGGCGTTCAAAGCCGGCCGGGGACGGTTTGATGGTGTGAAAAAGAGGAGCGGCTTCACTCCGTCCATTAATGGAGTTGAGACATAGAGTTTAGCAGAGTGTGCAGGTTACATTTAGCATAGCATTGTAGCATTAAGTGTGCAGCCAGTGAGTTAAGATAAGGCTAAAGCAGCAATGAAAAACTCCCCCAACCTCCTTCTTTGCTGCCACCAGCATCTTTGCCCAGTCTTCGTGAAACCATTTTATTTCTTAACAATCTCTTTTATTATCTCTTCACATTATTTGCTATTTATAAAGTACATTTTTCTCATTTAAAACACAACAAAAGCGGCGCCTGGAATCGGGGTCATAGCGTTTCAATTTATTTCAACTTGGGAATGTAATTTAACATACGAGCAGACCGAGTTTCGAGCTCTCTGTACGTCCGTGAACGCTTGTGATCTTCCTGCTGCCCGTCTGATGACACTCTCCACACTCTCTGAGGCCATCTACAGAATGCAGGTGGCCTTCCGCCTCGACCGGTCGGAGTAGAAAGAGAGACGGCGGGGGGTAAGAGGGCCTTGTAGTAACAATAAGCAGCGCTAGCAGGTTCTAGCTGACGTGATTCATACGATGACGCAGACAACAACGCAAACGTGGCGACGACGGTATTCAATGCCTGTCATGGACCGAGGTGGCAAAGCGCGCAACGTGATTGGTTGCGGATTCCTGCGCCCTGCCGCGCTCACCCAAGTCGCCGGCAACGTCGGCGCCTTGCTTTCCGACATTTCAGGTGAATGTCGGCGGTCTCCCGAGGACATGGCTGCCGGAGTGACGCGAGAAAGCCGGGGCGGGGGATTTATCGGCGTATTAAACGCTGAGCGATCGCTCCGGGAGCCAATCAGGAGCGGGCGCCGGTGCCGCAGCCCTATTAGATTAATGTGAGTAATATGGCGTGATTGAAAGACAGTGGCGCCAATTGAGCACTAAAGAAAATGGAGGGGTGGTGTCACCCTAAACGGCAATATAAATCAGGAGCACGTAGGCTCTCATGTTTTTAACCCGCGAGTGAATCTCGGGCGGTTCCATGAACTCATTAGCTGCCGGGAGCTGCGTCTGAGCGGAAAAGCAGACCTGATGAGCTCCTCTCGGGACCTTAATGCACCCTAAGTGGTTTCCAAGCAAGGCTTTCTTTTTGTTTGTTTTTTTTAGAACTTCAAATTGAAAACCATGTAATTCGTCGGACATTTGATGCCAAGCTCCGAAACAATAGTATCATGTCTGTGGAGGTTCTCAGTCATCCAGGTCATGGTGAGTTCTTGTTGAAATCTTCTTGTTGCTGCAACTGGACTTGAATTTCTTCCTTTGAAGATTTTTTCAGCCCTCATCTCAGAGGCTTCTTCGGTTCTGATGACCTGTGGGGAGTTTCCAACCTTTCACAAACGTATAACGCCATACTAGGATCAGTACCAAGATGGGTTTGCTCACACGGACCAGGACCTTCTGCACCCTCCAAACAACCAAGAAACAAACAAAAGAACGTGGTCATACCGTATGTCGCTGGTGTTTCGGAGAAACTCTGAACGGTTTCCAACAAATCCCATCTACCGTTACATTTCAAACCCCGTAACACCCTGAGACAAAAAGGTGTGCACCCTGAGGACAAAACACCCAGGCAGCGGATGGAGAATGTAATGATGTCTACATTTGAGGGACCAAACAACCTCTGCGCAAACGGATGGCCCGACACAGGCGAGCCGTCCCCTTCAAGACCGGACTCAGTGGTCCACCTACTCCTGAAGGACAAGGGCCATGCTTTTGAAGACAGCATCGTCCATATTCTGGACAGAGAAGACAGATGGTTGGAGAGAGGAGCCAAAGAAGACGTCTTTGTCCAAACAGAAAAAAAAAAAAAACGTCTCTGAATAGAGGAGGGAGCCTCAGACACAACCTTTCCCCAACATCTGACGCCGTGCTGGGATCAGTACCGAGACGGGTTTGCACACATGGACCAGGACCTTCTGCACCCTCCAAACAACCAGGAAAGCTCCACCACCAGTAGCAGCCCCAGTAACTTCCACCTGAGCCTCAGTCCATGAGATACAAAAGGTTTCACTCCTTTGTTTAGCTTTAACTTTTCACATTCCAATCCAGGAAATCCCCCAAAAGCTGCTCCTTGGTACCCAACAAACAACACTTCCATTAGCATAACAACCCCCTTAACCTAGTTTCTGGCCATCAACCCTCCATTTCCATAACAAGCCACAATAACCTAGACCCGCCCACTCTCTCTCTCTCACACACACACACACACACACACACTCACACACACTCTCTCTATATATATCAACCTACACTACATACACTTTGAACAATCAACGTGCAATATTCGTGATCATATGGACCGTAATAACACAAACTACCTTCACATATAAATTTAGTGCTAACAGTGCTAACTTCAGCCATCACCAAATTGCCGCCCATACTTGTTTAGATTTTACATTTGCTCTTTGATTTTTTTCTTTTGCTCTTCTATTTTTTTATGGCTTGAAACCGGAGCATGGTACGAATTTCATACCACAAACTGTAAGGTGCGCTGGTATCACTATAAAAGTTCCTTGAATCCTTGAATCCGAATCCTGGCAGTTATATTGGGGAACTCCCCATAGGTCATGAGACCCGAAGAAGCCTGTGGAATGAGGGTTGAAACATCTTCACTCAAAGAAATTCAAGCCCAGTTGCCACAACAAGTAGATTTTGCCAAGAATGTACCAATATCAAGTTCTCGAAATGAAACACGCCGTCTTGCTGCAGAGGTTTGCGCTGCTGCGGGTTCCTCCCCCAGTCCATAAACACACAGGAGGTTCAGCGGAGACTCTAAATTGCCCGGTGAATCAGAGTGTGAACGTTCGTCTCTCGATGTGGCCCTGCGATCAGAATCAGAATTACTTTATTGATCGCCAAGGGGAAACTGTTCAAATGGTATAAGATAAGAAAATTTGAAGCGTCAAAAATACATATATATAATAAAATCAAGATTACAAAATATGTAATATTAAGAATGTAAGAATATAAAGAATATGAAAAATATACAAATATAACATATAAAACTAAATATAACTATAAAAATCATGTCTGATAAATATAAGAATATGAAAAATATACACATATAAAAATGTGACACTAAACATAAATTTAAAAATAAAAAAATGTATAACAATGAATACAAATATTAAAAAAAATGTAGAAAAAGTATATAAAAGTATAAAAATACAAAAAATTATAAATATATAATGTATGTACATTGATTGGTGACCAGTCCAGGGTGGGATATGGAGGGCCTGGATGGGCTGCAGCACCCTGAGTGCAGGATAAGCGGTTTAATTTATGAATGAATGAATGAATGGCCAGTGATGATGATGGTTTGGGGAGTGGGTGTCAAACTGCGGTGTCGTGCACTTTATCATTAGACCTGCACCCCTTTTTACGACGCATTCATTGACTTGGCTGGTTCTCAAGAAGACGGCCGGCGGCGGCACTTCTCCCAGATATGATAGCCTGCGTGAAGATCCACCAGCAGGTCCTTCTGCCTCGGCCAGGAGTGTGTTTGAGGTGTGAGGGTGTGAGGGTTGGGAGGGACACGAACCAATCATCTATCAACACCAGCAGCGCTGACAGGGACGTGCTAATAGCCGAAATGATGCAATAACAGCTTTAATATTCATGAAGAAATGGGCCCCGCCCCGTGGGAACCTGCAACAATAGAGAGCTCAGGGACTCTGGAGAAGATACGCATTCATTTTAGGACCGCGGGCAAAGAAAAATATCATTTATTCACCGGAGTTAATGGTGGCGGTGCAACGGGCAGAACCTCGGTTTCTGAGCGGCGAGGCTTTCTGGGGGTCGACCTGCGTGGGCCAGCCGCAACCAAGCTCAGTCCATTTCCCTGACGGGACCCGGGCCGAAAGGGCACGGGAGACAAGAATGCTATCGTTCAGTGCGTATATCAATGCACAAACAATAACCCCTAACGCACAACGGTACGATACTTTATAGGAAGAAAAAAAAGATAAAACTAAAATTAAAAATTGAATAGAAAAAATTTAAATCCAAAATGTAATATAATAAATAAAATTAAAAATTAGAAATTAAATTGAAAAAATAAGATTGAAATTAAAAATGTGATAAAAAAATAAGGTTAAAAATAGAATTTGAAAAAATTAGAACAAAAAATTAAATTAAACAATAAAAATTAGAAATAAAAAAATAATATAAAAAGTAAAGTATGTAAAAATAAAAAATAAAAAAATTAAATAAAAAAATTAAAATCAAAAACAAGCTGGAAATGGAGACCCTTCAAGATTGGTATTTTTGCTGGACGTTGACCGAAGTGGACTCAAGAGTCACTGGAGCTCCTAAGCAGTGGCGATTTAAGATCTGGAATTGGAATTGTTTGGTCCACCACAACCGTCAGGCAGGGAGGGGTCCGATGTTTGTTTTCCTGAAGTTCATGTCGTCGCAGCACCAGCAGAGATGAATGTGAAAGCTCCTCTTTGGGATTGAGGAGAACAGACAGGGTCGGTGAATGACTCCATCAAAGATGTTGATGTTGGGACGGTTTAGAGGTGGACAGCAAGAGGCCCTGGAGGGAAGACTGAGATGGCGAGATGGTTAACTGGAGGCAGATGATTGGCTGAGCACTCCGGAGGAACGGAAAAGGCAGCAGGAGCAGCAGCCACAAGTCGCTGCCTAAAGTGGAACCAGGTCAGGAGCTCCCAGCGAAGGAATCAGCTGCAGGAACTACAAACAGTCCCGAACGTCTGACCTCGGCTTTCCTGAGCGCCGTCAGAACCAACGACCTCTGGCACACTTTATTTCCCCGTCCTTCATGTCCCGCCTCCTTATTCTCTCCTCCGTCACCTCGTTTTGCCGTCCGTCATCCCCTGTCATTCACTCGCTCGGCCTCCGTGACGGCTCCTCCTGACGGAGTGCCCGAATATTACTGCCGTTTTCCATCGCCGTTGTTGTTTTTGGATCTTTTCAAAACAAAAGGTCGCAGGTTTGATCTCGGCGGCGGTCGGGGGGGTTTCCATTAATAACTCGCGTGTCCTTTCCAGGTGCCCTTTAGCTGCGCCCCCGTATTCTCATCCGAGCCGAGACCGGAGAGCTGAGCCAGAAACAAGCGCCGACTTCTCGAAACTTAATTGCCCTTTAAACTGAAAAAAATATCTTTTTTTTTTTTTTTTTTTTATAAATTTAATGAACGCTGTTTAGTTATGGGATTGTTGGTAATTAAAGGCGTGCGTCTGGAATCCGCTGCCCCATAAACAGCTCCCTGCCGTATGCATTATTAACCAGAACGCGACTCAGCCCATAAATAAATAAATATATAAATAAACAACTCGCAGCTGTTCGGATCGATGCGGCGTTAAACCGTGTTGGTTTTTTCAGCTGAGCGCGAAGATTTATCCCGTTTTGAATGAAACGCCACCCTCGAAAACGAATGAATTTGTTAATTAAAAGTAAAATGTACATGTATATATATATATATAGATATATATACATATATCTATATATATGTATATATATGTATATATATATATATACATATATGTATATATGGAGACATTTGCGGCTTGGCAGAGATGAGTCTTGGTCCATGTAGAAGGTTAGCGCAGCGGGTTAGCACTTCCTCCGCACAGCAGGGAGGTCCCTGCTAGCATTCCCACCGGAGCACTGAGGAGCCTCCATGCTCTTGTGTGTCTCTGTATGACGTGTGAATGAGAGGGTGAATGCCTGTATGTCCCTAAATAATGCATGAATGGCTGAATGGTTCTCAATGACATGTGATGGAAGGAGTGAATGGTTTATACATCTCTATTATATACCTATAATCTGTATATGAAGCTGAATGAGAGAGTGAATATTATGTCTATGTGACATGTGAATGAGAGGGTGAATACCTGTATGTCCCTAAATGATGCATGAATGGCTGAATGGTTTAAACGACATGTGGAGGGAGCTGAATGAGAGGGTGAATAGTTGTACATCTCTGTATGTGACCCCGTGGTTGCCCGGCGACAGGTTTGCGTTGAACCCTGCTCTCGCCCAACCATATCAGGGATAGGCTCCCGCAACCCTGAGTGCAGAATAAGTGGAATAGATAATCGATGAATGAATAAATGAATTTGACTTGAGAGGGTGAATAGTTGAACGTCTTTGGTGGTTCTCAGTCATCCAGATCATGGGGAATTCTTGTCTAAATCTTCTTGTTGTAGCAACAGGACTTGAATTTCTTTACTTGAAGATGTTTCACCCCTCATCCCAGAGGCTTCTTCCGTCTTGGTACTGATCCCAGTACGCTGTTTCCAACCTTTTCACAACCTTTCACAAACGTATAGTTTTTTGAAAGGTTGAAAACTCCCCACAGATCATTAGAAGTGAAGGAGCCTCTGGGATGAGGGCTGAAACGTCCTCAAGTGAGGAAATTCAGGTCCAGTTGCCATGACAATATTTCATCAAGAATGGTCATATGTCTTTACATGACATGTGAATGAGTGAATGAATGTGTGTCTCTACATGATGTGTAAATGAGAGGGTGAATAGTTGTATATCTCTTTATGACTCGTGAATGAGAGGGTGAATGGTTGTTTATCTCTATTTGTGGCCCTGGGGTTGCCTGGCGATGGGTCCGGGGTGAACCCCGACTCTCGTCCGATCACAGGGCGGATAGGCTCCAGCAACCCTGGGTGCAGAATTAGTGGAATAGATAATAGATGACTGAATTGATGAATATTGTATCAGAGGACGAATAGTTGTATGTCTCTACATGGCAAGTGAATGAGCTGCGATAGGCCCCGCCCCCTCTTGACCGGGATAAGCTTAAGAGATGATGAATGAATGAATGAATTAATTAATTAATTAATTGATTAAAAAAATGAAAGAATGAATTCACATCCACGACTTCCCTTTCCCCCCTCCCTGTCTATTATTCCAAAAAACAACACAAATCCAAAGATTCCCTCTGAACCCTTGAACTCCTCCGCCTCCTCTTCCTCTCCTTTCACCTCCCAGGATTCTTTTTTTCCTACCGTCATCTAAGAAAACATTCTTACCGCCATCTGTGTTTCCCGCGCTGCCATTTTCAGCCGTATTTCTGTTCCTGGCCGTCAGGATGTTCAGACATCCATCTGGCAGCGCCGCCTCAGACGAGCCTGCCTGCTTCCTTGTTTTTTCTCGCAACCATCTTCATCACTGTCCCGTGTGATTAGTAAACTATTACTCAGACGACCGCGTCAGAATTAATCACAAGCCCGCATCAAGGCTACCTCCAAAATACTGCTATCGTGGTTTTAGCCGCCATTCATCAAGCTGAGATAATTGACTTATGTGACAGCGTTTGTCTTTGTGTGTGTGTGTGTGTGTGTGTGTGTGTGTGTGTGTGTGTGTGTGTGTGTGTGTGTGTGTGAAGGAGACGTGGTCTATTCCCAATGCTCAGTCTGCACAGGTGAATATGGGGGTGTGGGCCTGGATGCTGAGGATGTGGAAACTCAGGCGTGTGTTCCCCACCAGAAGGAGCCTCCAGAGCTGCAGCTCAGGAGCTTCACCTTCTTTCTAGAACTTCAGCAGACCCAGACTCACTTTATCAATTAGGATAGAAGATAGAAGTCAGAAGGAGATGGTTTGGTGCAGATCTGGATGGAAGGATGTTGTGGTTGGCGCTGCCAGGCAGGATGTCTGGAGGAAGACCAGAGAAGATGGTTAGATGGAGGACGATGATTGGGTGTGGCGACCCCGACGTTCAGGGAGAGGTCTACGTCTTCATCTTCCTCCATCTGACCCTCTCCTCTTCATCTTCTTCTCTCACACCAACTAACAGCCTGTCATTCCATAAACCTCTCTGGTCTTGATGATAATAATAATGATACAAAATAAACACAAAATATAGATAAAAAAAAAAAAAAGAATCAATAAATATACAAAAAATAAATAAAAAGTGACAAAGTGGCAAAAGTTGAAAATTGAAGATAAAAAGAGATCAAGAATAAATTAAAATAAATAGACAAGGAAA
>CAAKHD010005426.1:0-13433 GCA_901007705.1 Fistularia tabacaria
CCCCCACCCCCCGTGATGGGCTAAAGACCAATACATTTTTTTCCCCTCTCTCTCTCTCTGTCTCCCGGAGAGTCTTCGACAGGGACAATGAAATTTTGTAATTGCCGGACAAAGGGGGAAAACACGGAGTGATTTAAGCGGCGCTTTACTTTGGAATAGCGTCGGTGCTAAATAAACCTCAGCGGGCGCTAGGTCTGAACAGTCTTGCCAATCTTGCGCTCTCATCAATCAAAAATATTGAGTGCCCGATGAAGGGTTAAATTAGATCAGAACCCTCTACATCATGATGAAAAATGAACCGTCTAACCAAATGTTAGCATCTGGCAACGCCTGAGACTGAACATTTTCGATGTCTCGTCCTGCCTTCTGATTTGTCCGTTTAGCAACTGAACCCCCGTTTCTTTGATCAAGAATAGCTATACAAGTGTAATGTTTGCGTTGGAAGAAGTGAGCAAAATGACATTTCCCCGTTGAACGGCTTACGTTTCATTGGCGACACCTCAGGACGGTTTTCAAATGGAAAATGTATTTAAATCACCAACTGGGAAAGTGCTTGACTGAATCAAAGCGAAGCTAAGCGCGTCGGGGAAGCTAAATGTTCCGCTATAGAGGTGAAATGCGGAGCTTATTATCGTGCCAGCTCGGGTTTGAAAAAAATGAAATGATATGTGTTACAATATCCAGAAATCCCCCTGGTTCCCGTCAGGCATATTTTGCAGTGAAAACTCAAATGCGGTTAATTTCATTTGGCTACGTTGGCGTCATTGCGGCGCGCTCCGCCTCCCGCTCCAGCCCTGCCCGCGGCGGACACAGTTGCACGGGGAAGGAGCAGATCGGCAGGCTTAATCCCCCCCGCTACCATTGCCGCCCAACCTCCCCCCCACCCCCCGCCTTCCCCTCAACATGCTCAACATGACCGGTCAACCCCTCCTCCAGCTCACAGGATGGGATTTTAATCCAGCCACAAAAGCACGGGATTACAAATCTCTCGCTCACCACGGTCAGTGTTCAACCATTAGCACACGGCCTCCTCCTGCCTCGGGGGCCAAAGAGTGAATTCATACTTTCCCCATACTTGGAGAACAGCATGGTTTTGGAGCGTTTCTACAAGATGAGAGCTGGGAAGTAATTTTCAACAGTCAATTAGAAATATAAATTATACGATCGGACGCCGACTCCCATTTATTCCTTCCTTTAATTCAGTAAACCTCACGTTGATTAAAAGCTACGTGTACCTCTTTGCTTTCAGTTGAATCCGTAACTTGAATGGCTAATTCCTAATTTCCGAACCCTTAAATTGCTCCCGAGGGGTGAATGCCATTCCGATGTAATGCGCATTGAAACCGCAAGGTGACAAAAGTGCTGTACAAGCACAGATTGTCCACCAATTAGGTTTACCTCCTTCGTTTTTTGTTTTTTTTTTACACTTGTTGTCATTCTGTTGTCCGTTACTATCCCTGTTGTTGTCAGTCGGTCACTTATTTTTATTCTTGTCATTCCATCCCCATCCTGCTTATTTATTTATTTTATCTATTTTTATTATTATTACTTTTGTCCTTGTCGTCACTCTGTTATCTATTCTGTTCCTTGCTGTTGTCTTCGTCCTTTAAATTATGTCTGCTTTTCATATTCATATCCATATTTATAGATATTGTTATTGTTGCACTGCTATGACAATCAAATAACAGTAAAGTACGATCTTATCTTATCTTCATTGCTTTTTTTGATTGGTACCCTTAAATTATCCGTCAGGTTACAAATCAGAGCAAACACTTAGAACCAGACTGTAGTGTGTCGCAGCTTTTAGAAAGCAAATTTAGTCTTGAGGTGTGCGGCCAGAAAAAAAACAAAAACATCTGTTTGAAAAATTCAGCAGCACTCTTGGAATCCCAAACATGAAGGGCAAACTGGATGGTGCGTGAACGGATCGATTGCCATTTCCTGACCTGAGAGGGACAATTCTGGATTTGGTGCATCCGTCAGGGATTTGCAACAGTCGCATCGAATCAGGCGTCATTCGTCTCCAGCGCCTGCTGTAATTTCCCCTTCTTCTTGCGAACGCTACAGCCCCGTCGACTGATTCCCAAATGGCTGCAAAGGCGTCCGCGTCATTCAAGTGACGATGTTTTAAGCTTGTAAATGCATTTTTTTTCTTCTTTAAATTATTCATAAGATCACGCCCCATGACTTCGAAGATGCCGGGGATCTGCACTTGAGTGATTACGGCTCAGAAACACGGATCAATCTGGCTTCTTCACTGAAAAAAATCCAATACTGGGTGATGTCAGATTTTTGTGTCCTGCATTTCTTATAATGATGATATTGTCCAAAATTTATCTCACATTGTTCACGTTTACGTATTTTGTAGTTTTAGCGTGTTTCCAGGTGTTTCCAGGTAGCAGATGAAGGGCAACCCAGAGGTGGAGGCATGCGTTGGAAAGGAGAGGAACGAAGGTCAGCGGTGACAAGAGGGACTCGAGAGGAGATAGAAGAAGGTGGAGGATTTGAAGTACCTATGGGCAACAGCCCACGGTGACAAAGAGCGTGGAGAAGAGGTGAGGGATCATCTGCAAGTGGACTGGGAGGGGCAAGAAAAGAGTATCGGCTAGAACGAGAGGAAAGGTGTCTGAGACAGAAGAGAGACCGGAGACGTGTCCACTACGTGTTAGATGTTCTTGAGTGAAGTTCCAACTGAGATGGTTTGGACGTTTGCAGAGGAGGGATACTGAAGGTCTGTGTAGAAGGCTGAGGCTGGCCTCCCCTTCTTGCAGGAGAAGCAGAAGAAGACCAGAGAGGAGATTTATTGATGGAGTGAGAGAGGACATGAAGTTAGTTGGGAGTGAGAGAAGAGGATGCAGGGGAGATGGAGGCAGATGATTGGCTGTGGTGAGCCCTCAAGATGTTCCAGAACTCTGCTTTAAGTGAATGCCTGTTGCTTCAGAAAAAGGAGTGGAGAAACCCGCTGAACATTCTCCATGACAAATGAGGAGCTAAAATCTACAGAGTGCGCTTTCTTCTGGTCGCTGCCATGATTGGGAGGTAATATAAGCCGACACATAGAGAAAAAAGGTTGCTTTTGCGGGATGATAAATCTTTAACGGCGGAGGATCGGAGCGTTCTGCTTCAAAGGGGCCCGGCACATTTCCCGCCGAAGAAAATAAAAACCATGTCAGCGCTTTTTTTTTTCTTCATGTCCTTACAAAAATCTCTCCGGCGTGCAAGTAGAGATTTAGAGGCAGGGAGCGTAGTCGTGTTTACCTCGATCAGTCGATGTTGCCCGGCTCCAGACCCGCTGGCTGCTTGTTGGTCAACTCCGAAGGCCTGGATAGCAGAGGAGAAGGATTTTATTCGTTGGCATGACATAGGCATTAGTAACATAGCTTGCATAACAAAGATACACCTCCAGTATTTTATGGTAAGAATGTGACTGAGTCTTGGCTGCTGCTCATTTGGAGCTGCGAGATTTGTTCAGAACGATTGCTCCTGCAGGTTTCTCATGTCCTGCTGCCAGATCTTGGTCGGCAAGTACCCTTCGTCTCCAGTGTCCACGCCCAACACCGGGGATCCTGGAAGATGCCGCATACTCGCTAGTTGGGTGTCGGTGCTACATTACCGACGTCCTACCGTTCCCCCCCCCCTGCCTCGTGTCACTCTCACGCGCGGTTATTCAAAGTCTGGTCAACTCAAGGTCGTCTCTCTCTGTTCGTTCAGTCGAGTTTCAATGGCTTCTCAAAGACCATCCGTGGGAAAAAGGAAAAGAGAAAAAGTGCTGACAGGGTCAGGGAGTTCCAGGAGAGATAAGGAACACGGTACACATAAACACGATGAAAGATGACCGAAGATGACAAAGCAAAGGATGGTAACCTTGGGAGGACGTGTTTTGTTTTGATTTTTTGCCTGCATATGAACCGTTGCGCAACTAATAAGACACACAAGATCAGAGCCGCGCTGCGTGGCCTTTTTCGTGCAATCGACAGTTTAGAAATGCAAGCCGGTGAGGGCACGGTGGCTCGTTTGATAACGCCGAAATTGTCCTCTGTCCCGGCCAGATAAACAATATACTACCTTCCTGCGCGCTTCATTTCTTCCGGTAACTCGTCGCGCCCTCATCTCCATGCACATCCCTTGGGCAGTCAGGAGAAGATCACTTAACCGTAGACCCAGAGTTCCTTTGCTAGTGTTGTTCATACTGACACGATTCCTCCGGCACGGTCACAACAGTTTGTGAATGCGGTGGCAACGCATGAGGAGGAAGAATAGCCATTATCGGCTTTGCTGCGAACCCCTTGCGCTGGTACTTTTTTGGCCTCTGATGTCGGAGCCAATCGGTAATTCGTGGTGTGAAACAAGATAGGGGTTGATGCATTATGCAACTCAGATTACAATCAGGCCGGGCACATTCACTGGAAGTGAAAGATATCCTCTGGAAGAATGTTAATGGCGGATCAGAGTCACCGGAGCAACTCTCTGCCAAGTTCTGCACACACCGAGGAGCAGCAGCCATGCCGATAGAGGGGAAAGGAAGAAGCAGACATGGGAGGGGAGAGACTCTGCGGAAAAAGGGTTCGGAGGGGTCAGAATTTGATGGAAGAGGAGAGTACTGAAAAGGGAGTTGGAGAATTTCAATGGGGGGTGGCGGTTGGAGATCTGGCTAAGAAGGATGAATTGCACCAAATATGCAAAGAAATGGTTGCAGATAAGAGTCCCAAGAAGACGTTTGTTTCATAGATTCTATGGATACTGGACAGGAAGAGGACTTCAAACAAATGGTCATCTCTGTATTGGATTCAAAATCTGCGAGTGTCAAGTCCTGACACGACGCGCCCGTCGAGTCCTCCGCTCCTTTTCTTGACTGTCGCCTCTCGCGCCGCGCTCCCATCGGGACCGGCCGTCAAGAAGTACTCGCGTGCAAAAACCCTTCCAAGTGCGGGGGGTTGCAGGGCTCGCGGAATGGGGATTATAAGGGGATCAGAGGGGCTGTTTTTGGATAAGACATACGTTTCTGTCAACCTGGGAGAGCCCACATGTCCCTGCCGTCAGGGTCACTCCGTCTTGAGTCTACGTCGCATTTCGCAAATGAAGTGTGTCCGACGGGTCGTTAAGCTACACTCCCCCGAGGGATAAAGACCTCTGCCCATAAGGCCTCGTCCCTGGAGCTACCATTCAAGTCACTTCATTCAGTTCACCTTTATCCTCTGCCCTCTTGTGCGCCGCAGGACCAGGGGGCGGGGGGGCATCGCAGCAGCTGTCACTCCGAGTTGTTCTCAATGACTTGAGAATTACAAAAGAGCCCACTGAGCTCTGTCCCGCTTGGGAGCCCCGATAGGGCAGGAGCCGGCAGTTCTTAAACTTAAGGCTTGATGATTCTCGCTATGCTTTGCTGCGTTGGCAGCATTTGGCTCAGAATGGCGCGGTTGTCTTAAGATGGAAAGTTGTCGTCGCCATTTCGATCGAAACCTGGCCATCCGCACCCTCTCATCCATCATACTCTGCCTCCAGAAACCGTATGTAGGTCAATCGATGTGATAACACAGCTACCCCGAAAAAACGGGATTACACTGCCACCCAGATTTGAGCGGATCAATATCAGAATTTGAACAAAAAAAATACACAAATATATCGTGTATATGCTTACAGCACATAGAAATGTCAAATATGTAGCACAATATCTGTCATGCAGAAACCGCCAAAACTAATGTATGAGAAAAAATGGCAACAAAAGTTATGAATTTTAAAAAGGTCTTTTTTTTTTCCCACTGCGTTTTTCTACGACTTTAAAATCAGTTAGAGGGACTGCCGTGTAGACACAACTAGGCCTGATATCTATCGTTTATGTATATATACGCTTTCCAAACATTATGTAATAAAACCCACTCAACAAATCTTCCAAATCTGATGGTCTGCCACTGTCAAATCATTAGAGCGGTCAAATGGCGGCGCAAAGTCATGGGCGGGAGGGGAGGGCCTGACCTCCCTGTCCTCTACGTCGAGTGTTCCAGCTGGTAGAGATGGGTGGATTCCTGGTTCCGGATGATGTCATGTAATCTAATCGCAATGGCGAAACCTGTCTGCACTAAACCAGCGGCAAATAATGGGCACCTCGTGACACTGTCCAGCGCCACGTGACGGGACCGGCTTCCGCCTGGCCTCCCAAGACTCCCGCTACAGACCATTAGGACTCGGGAGAAGATGTTGGATGACTCAGAATCTTTCATATCAACAGATATGTAGACAGATATATATCACAGACCAAATACATCTTGCATGTTTGCACATACAATAGAACCACGGCTTACGAACACCCCTAATAACAAACAAATCGGCCAAGAACTGAGTTTCCGAGCAGACTTTGATTTCACCTGCGAGCAAACCTCACTGTACGAACATATTAACAAATAAACTCAAAGGCTTTCTGCGTTTTGGCGTCGCAGCAGTCGTGTTTGCTACTCCGCATCGTTTACATCATTCATCGCTGTGTTCCCTCTATTGTAACACTTTTTCAGTAAGCTAGCCCTCATTATGGCTCCCAAAAAAGTTAAGAGTGCTAGTGCCAGTGGTGTTAAGAAGACGTTAATAACTACAGTCCATCTGAAGATGGAAATAATAGCTAAACGTGAGAGCAGTGTTCGTGTTAAACATCTTGCCAAGAGCTACGACGTGGCTAAGTAAACCATCTGTACAATCCCGCAGCACAAAGATGCGCTAAAGCTGGCTAATGTGGCTAAAGGGGCGACTATATTAAAGGTCTCAAGTCTTGTAAGAAGTAGAAACGTGATTGTTAGCTTGGATTAATGAAAGACAGCTAGCTGGAAGTAGCGTTAGCGAGGGACTCATATGCGAGAGGGCTTTACTTTTGCATGAAGGAGACGGCGAGTATAATTCCTGGCAAAAAGAGAAAGAACACCAGAAACACAGTAATAATTATGGTTATATTTACTTCCTTCCTGTATTTTTGTCACAAATAAAGCCATAAAAAATTTCAAGAAGGGGAAGTTTGCTTTTTGGAGCTGGAGAATGGATCAGTGGGATTTACGTTGATTTTAATGGGGAAAAACTGATTGGATTGGTAAATTTCGGTTCACGAACGGAGTCAAAGAACAAATCAAATTAAATTCTGAAGCCGAGTTTGTACTGTATAACATATATATATATATATATATATATATATATATGAATATATCTTGCAGTGTTGTTGTCCCCTTTGAAGTTTTCCGAATTCTAATCATCACCCAAGAGATCTCATCTGAAGTGTTTAGTGTGATTTGTCTCCTGGCTCAAGTCTGGCACTTGTTTATGTATCATATCGTGCCCATGTTTAAACCCATGAGTGTATTGATGAAATTAGGTGAATCGGCACTGCCAGGTGCCAACAAACCAAGCCAAAGATGTTTTTCTCCATTTGCCAAGTATCACATCGCGTAACGCGAATGCTCCGTTTACTTATGTCACCTCGGCAGCAGGATGCCAAGAGAGGGGCGCTGTTCGTAGGACGTGCATCTATCGCTAGCGCTTGCACTTGTTTGTTTGCCTCTTGTTTTGCCCTCTTTTTGGGCCTTTCCGTGTATGCATTAGTAAATGAAAAGCAGAAGTGATTGAATTTTAGATTTAAGGTCTGAATGACTCAGCTGTCATAATTCCCGACATCGTGGACGTTTGCGTCGTTTTGAATTGGTTTTCTTTTGACTTGTTGACAGGAGGTCAGTGTCGCAGCCGTGACGATGGCGGCAAACAAAGACTTACTGGATGTCCCCTCCCAGGGACAGCACTGAACTGCGGTCTGCTTCCCTTCCTCCTCTGCATCAACTAATCAGATTAGACTTTGTTACAAGACAAAAAGCAAGTGAGTAAGACCCATAAATCCTAGTTTACATGCAACATGATCCTCACAGCCCCCCTATTGGTCTGGCAGAGTATATCTCATTCATGAAAGCATACCCAATGGATGCTAACATGAGCTTTCACCCCCATCGCACGTGAGGCTCGATCGCTCAGAAACCAGTCCCCTCTCGCCCTTCCGATTAAGATGGCCCTGATGCATGTGGGTTTTATTCATTCTTTCATGATCTATACTGCTTATCCTGCCCTTGGGGTCGCGGGAGGGCCGGAGCCTATCCCAGCAGTCACTGACCGACCGGTCGGCAATCAATCACTGGGCCACTTATAGACATAAAACACTACGCTCTCTCATTATAGACATATGTAACCATTCTTTCTCGAAATCAAATCAGACAAGAAAAAAAATATTTGTCCTCGACGGGCAATTTGAGGGCACGTGGGGTAGCGGCATCAAATTGTGAACATCAATATATGGGTGAATATTTATATAGGTGAATATAGGTAAAAATAAATAACTGTATAGAGTTGTGCAAATGATGCCACTGGTAAGAGACAGTGAAGGAAGCTACACTCTGCACTGATATAACAGATAATAGGAAAATACAAATAACAAAATTGGAGACTCAACACAGAACCCCTTGAACCCCAGAACTCGCCCCGTCGGAATCCAACCAGTGACCCCCGTGGTATGACAGGGGTTCGCTAACCACAGTGCATACACTGATTACAGTCATTTAAATTTTCCTTTGTGCATTTAAAAAATAAAAGATTTAGGCAGAAGCGGTTGCAGGATCTTTTCCGTTATGATTACAAATTTGCAAGCCTTTTGAAGAGGTAAATGATCAATACAAAAGTCTGTCCGGTGCCACGAGAGTTACAAAGTAGACCGTTATGCAAAGTTTTGCAGAAAAAAGTCCGGAGTGTCACCTTGGCGTTTTCCCCGAAGGCTCACGCACACGCATACACGCACGGTTTCCCCGTGCGCCCCGGCGCGCGACCACAGCCGCCGGCCGCTGGCAGCCGCCAATCACGCCGAAGCACGTGCGGCCATTTTTTTTTTTTTTTGGTGGGGTCACCCATCCCAACGCTTCACGAAATCCATCCGCCGTATCCTTCCGACGAGACGGCCAGGAAATAGGGCAGGACTACAAATAGGGCGGCTGCCGCATACTGGGGGCTTACCCATGAACCCTGCTCTCCCCACCGACGCGACCAAAAACCTTTCCGCCCGGTAAAAAAAAAAACTCTCCCGCACCGGCGAAACTGTCTTTATCTCTTCGCCGACTGCCGCCGCGGCGAATAGACCCACCCACCCCCCAGCGGGTGCAGGCGAGAGCGACCGGTGAGCGACGGGGCTTACCTGTGCGTGAGTTGGCGGTGGCGGCGGCTTCGCGGACCGTCCCGGTTGGACACTCGGAGCCCACCCCCAGCCCCCGACCCCCCGGCCCCCGCGGCTGTCTCGTCGTGGTCCCGCGACAGACTACCGAGCAGCGCGGTGCCAATCAGAAAGCGAGACCCCGCCCCCTTTGCTATGATGCGGCGCCGGTGACCAATCACAGCCCAGGTCCGGCTCCTCCCCTCCGAGTGCAGGAATATCCTCCCATTCACCTTTTATTGTGGACGCGGTCGCAACACTTGCAGTATTTAATAAAATACGGAGCGTTGAATTTGTTAAAAAGACTAATTTGACGTTGTGCAAATGATGAGTCACAATCAGTCGTGTTTCTTTTTACTTAATGTAGAATCTCCGAAATTAAAATCATGAAGCTGAATTTTATTTGAGGTTTCCAATTTAAGCGTGGCTGCAGACGCTTAAATTGTGGGAATTTTACTGTGGGAAGTAGAGTGAAACAAACAAATTGTAATTGTATCCGTAACAGAATGAATGCCAAACTGAGGCGGATTAACCACTCGTAGAATTACACTTGCTCTTTACCCTAAAGGCCACTAAATGGCGCCATAGCACAGATGACGTTTTGAACTGACCCGTGTTCAATGCCCATCTGTGTGTGAGTATGTGTGTGTGCGTATGTGTGTGTGCGTGTATGTTGAAATATTGCTTGAACCGGATCGTACATGTCATTTTGCAAATACCGAGTTAACATCAGTTGGCTGTCACTCCTCAGACTGATTTATGAACTACCAGAAGCGAAGGTGTGGCACAGCAAGTCTAAACTTGGCCTCGGCCCTTTGTTTATGAGAAAGTTCCGACAAATGTTATCGAATCGTCAGAGTGCGTGCATTTCGACTTGCGTGAATAGTCAAAAATAATCCCTAAGGTGTGACAAAAAACCCCTCCCTGAATCAGCAACTTCAAACGTCCGCCAACATTTAGGGAAATATCCCTTTTCTACATAAAAAATGTCCGGAAATAGGTTTCAAGCTACTTTGGAAATGTTCACAGGAAAAGTATAAAAGTAGTTGTAAATCCAGGTGGAGGTTCCTCATATTGTAAATGTGTTCCTTCTCTCATTTGATATCTATACCTGTCGACCACAGAACCAATCGACTATGTATTATTACTGGTACGTTATTCCCGATGTCCTCGAGAGCCAACGCTTTCTGACCATATGCAGACAAATAATATAAGGTTTTGACACATCTCTGGTGTGTTCAAACAATTCTTTAATACCACAATCAACGTTGGCCTCCCCGGCTTGACTTGCGATGTATCGGGATTACGATCCGATTATTTACAACTTTTATTGGCGTGAAGCGGCGCGGACTGGAGCTCATGGAAGGAGGAGACGCCGAGTGTACGAGGCGGCTCTCGTGGCTGAGTTGATGGGGGCGGAGCGGACGCATGGAGGCCATGATGGACTCAGCGTGACGGGAGTCAATACCCATGAGGACGTTACCACAACGACGGGTCGTATCTGGCAAGAAAGGAACAAAGATTATTGGAATATCCCTTTGAGGACGATGACGGATATTGCACTTGGATCGACCAACACACCTTGACTGTGGAAGGGCGTCTGTGCTTTCCTTCAACATCAGCTCAGAGACTAGCGTGTCCAGAATCTCAGGAGCAGACCTTTTTCCATACCTGGGATACAAGCAAAACAAACAAAAAAAAAAAAAGAGTGTCAGACCAACCCGAGGATTCGGTATCTCGGGAGCAGCGAATCAAAGGGATTAATGGGACGGGTTGAACAGGAGCGCGTTAAATAATACGACGTGGCCTCACGCCGAGTAAAGACCCGACAGAGGGAGATCAGACTCGTGTCCCAGAGCGGCTGGGGGTATTCTGTTCTCTGCTCCTCAGATGATAAGCTGGGTCGGCATGTGTGTCCTCCTCAGAGTGACGGCGCGCCTGCCAACCGCCCAAAAAGCTTTCTGAGGAGAGAGCAGGACACTTGCTGATGCTTTGACATGGCACGACGGCCAGCGTCGAAGAGTACCGAACCGCCGCCAAGATCAGTCGCAGGATGAATGAACGCTTTCGAATATCAGCCATGTAGCTCCGACAGGGTTTCTTTTTCTTTTTGTTGTCGCTTGACTGTATGACCCCATTGCTGCGGGATCGCAAGACATAGGACAACGTCATGAACTAAAACGTTTGATACATTCTCACAATGACTCAACCAACCCCACAAACTCGGGATTCGTCCAAGTTCACAAAGGGAGACACTGTAAAAAGGGAATAGCAGGCTAAAAAAGCAGGATGATTATTCTGGGTAAAACAGAAGCCCATCTTGATTCTTGGACTGGACGCGACCCGTCCTACCTCTGTCTTGTGATCAGGTTGATGTAGTGTCTCAGGGCTGAGTAGTACTTGGCCAGCTCCTCTGCGGGCGCGTCCTCCCCGGGGTTCTCCGGTTTCACCGGGTACCCCTCGGTCAGCGTGCCCAGCCACAGCAGCGCCCACAGCAGGAGCCCCAGAGTCCCCAGCCAGCTCACTAAGTTAGGATGCATCTGACAAATTGGGAGTTTTACCGTGAGCCACCTCTTGTCCACGCACATCCATCATATGCCTGATCATTTATCTGTTATCTAAGGATCACCTGCAGAGCAAGGGGTGCAAACGCACCAAGGGTCATATCCGCAGTAAACAGAATGAAGTTTTAAATAAATACCTTCAATCGACTCTATTATGAAATTATCAAAAGAAAGATACTCACCGTTCCTGCGGGTTCAGGGAGAAGGATGTTTGCGTCGCTGTGTCTCCTCTGCTTTTAACCGCGCTCTTGCGGTGCGCCCCGGGCTTTATAGGCTGCGCAAAACGCGTCAGAGATGGCGCTCCACTCGATGCGTGTCACCGCTTTTCTTCTGGCGGACGTCACCAGTGATGCTCTCATTAGTGCGTTAAAAAAAACAAAACAAGCTATTGTTATACATTTCATAAAAATAAGAAAAAAAACAAACGCTAAAATTAGAGTGGGATGTCTTGGTTTTTATTTTGACCGGGTCGTTTAAAGAGCGCAAACAAATCCTCACAGCTGTGCAATATGGATTCAATGTCGCCCCGCCGACCGCCATATTTCAGTTATTCAAATTGTTGGTACTTGTGGAGATTTTAGTCATTCAGAGCTGTTGATGAAGCGATTGGGATACGACTCCAGGTGTGTGATCATCACATACTCCCTGCTTTTATCAACACTTGTCGAGTCACGTCCGATTTGTATTTTCACTTCTTGTTGGAAATTAAATTGAGCACAGGAGGCGGGAATCTCGGACGGATCCCGACTCAGTGCGGGAGGCCTTCCGCCTCGGCCGGCCGGAGTAAAGAAACGAGAGCGGGACAGAGACGGAGGGTTATATGAAGGTTGGGAAGGATAGGCACAAATGATCTATTAGTAACAGCTGATGTGATACAATAATACCTTTAATTTTTCATCATTTTTGTCATCGCCTATCTGTCCTTATCCTTGTCAATTTTGGTTCTACTCTCACCTTTACTGTTTACTTACTTATTTATTCTACTCTCACCCTTGCTGTTTATTTATTTATTCTACTCTTACTCTCACCCTTACTGTGTATTATTTATCTTATATATGTGTATGTGTGTATGTGCATGGGCATGTATAGATATGTATGTGTGTATATATGTATATATATGTGTATGTATGTATTTATTTCGAAATGTTTTTTTTTATTTTTTACATTGTTTTTAATTGTTTAGAGCTTGTTTATATGCTGGCTTTTTTTATACTGTTGTTGTGCTGCTTCGACAAACAAATTTCCCCTGTGCGGATCAGTAAAGTCCTAGCTTTTCTTATCTTGTCTTGTATTATCTTGTCTTATCTTATCTTATCTTATCTTATCTTATCTTATCTTATCTTATCTTAAAAGAAACAACGACGGTGGACACCTGGCGAGGTGCTGTTGTTCAGGGGTGTCCAACTCATTTTCACCGAGGGCCACATCAGCCTTATGGTTGCCCTCAAAAGGCCACATGTAACGCTAACAGAATAAATGTAACTAAATGTAACCAGACACAATGTAAAATAAATGTAACTACTCCTTAATGTTAAATAACTCTGAAATCATTACTCATTCAAATCCAAAATGTTACATATGCATTTGCATTGATTTAAAAAAAATTACACATTCTGCTGCCATCCTAATTTGTCTTTTAGTTCTTGGACAATTTGTTG
>CAAKHD010005426.1:13453-28136 GCA_901007705.1 Fistularia tabacaria
TGTTTATATGCTGGCTTTTTTTATACTGTTGTTGTGCTGCTTCGACAAACAAATTTCCCCTGTGCGGATCAGTAAAGTCCTAGCTTTTCTTATCTTGTCTTGTATTATCTTGTCTTATCTTATCTTATCTTATGTTAAATAACTCTGAAATCATTACTCATTCAAATCCAAAATGTTACATATGCATTTGCATTGATTTAAAAAAAATTACACATTCTGCTGCCATCCTAATTTGTCTTTTAGTTCTTGGACAATTTGTTGTTTTTCTGGAAGGCTAACTTTGGCATACTTAGCTCCGTGTTTGGGGTCAAAATGCCGACGTAGATTGTACTCTTTGCCTCATAACACAAAAGACATACCGCTTTTTCTCCTTGAAGCACAAACATGTATCTATCTTGAAACAGCCTTCCATCTGCATCGACATTTCTCTTCCTGGACATTTAGAGGTAATTTGTATTTCTCAATTACACTTGTTGAAAAATTACATTGATATGGATCCACTGCAATCTGATGGATCATGGGAACATGATCGGCATGAATTGTGGGAAATGTAGTTTATGGTCAATGCATGCGTTCGACTTATTTATTTGAAGACAATCAGACCTCTTAAGACGTTCTCGGAGGCCACATAAAACGACATGGCGGGCCACATTTGGCCTGAGGGCCTTGAGTTTGACACATGTGCTGTCGTAGATCCAGCCCAAGCACTCGGGAGAAGATGCGAGGTCAAAAGAGAAGGGCCTGCCTGACCCCTTACTGTGAGCCATCTCAAAAAGGAAAGTTTTAGCCTATTATCACACAAATGAGAAAATGCGAAACAAATAAATAGTGACTGTTACGCAAAAGGATGTTTTTTTTGTTGATGAGATTTCCCTTTAAGACGGACAGATTGTTTCCCAGAGATCCACAGCCACGAGCCACTTGCCACGAAGGAATCGGCCAACTGCTCCCTGAAAAAGCAACCGAAGGGCGACCTTCCTCCGAAAGCGATTTCAAATGGACTCACGCACGAATGTGAACACTTTTTAAACAACTCAATCGGTCCGCTAATTTTGTTTTGGAGTTCGTTCGCCTGCGATGGGAAGAGAGTTGGAGACTCTCGACGTGAACAAAAAGGGCCTAAATTTGAATACGGAGACACGTCGGGCAAAGAAGAGCCTCATCTCCGAGAAACACTTAATAAGAAAACCCAAATAGCACTTCAAATGAAAATGTGTCACCAAGTACCTCATTTACTTCCTATTCATGATGCTTTTGTGCGACGGCTCCTAGTCAAATAAACTAGCGAATCAGTATTCTTTTCGCGGCGCTGCTCTTTAAGTCACGGAGAAGGATGTGCCAAGGGCTCTTTTGTATGATGCAGGAAGCAAAGAGGAACGAGACGCAAGTGAGAGAACGCGGGGCGCAAAAGTCATGCCCGAATCATAATGATCGCAAGCAGGAATTTAGGATTCCTCGCCATATTCGGGGTGCATTCAGCGCGGCTTCAATAGGCGCGCCGCCTCCTTACGTCGAAAGCTTGCGCCTATTCGAGCGCGCAAATGAAAGAAGCAGATGCTTTGAAACACTTTGGTAAAGTTTAAGAGGTCAGTCGGTGTCTGAGCAGCGAGAGTGGGGCAAATTGCGCTTTCTTTTTGAATACGTATCTCACTGGAGCTTGAAATGGGCCGGCTCAGACAGAGGCAGGCCGTGCCGGGTTACATGCATGACCGCCGAAAACCAAAAAGAACAAGAAAAATTGAAGGAGGGGGGAAATACTGTAGGTCACTCAGAGAAACAAATGCGTCTTCGTGCTGGAGACATGTTGGGGCGATCAGACGTAGGGTTGTGACGATGATGTGAAGCACACAGATGTGTGAACGTCCAGGGAAGAATACGAGCATTTGAAACGGACACAAACTGCGATTTAAATGGGGGATCGTGGAGGAGGGGACACGATTTATGAACTGCGTTTCTGTCTGAACACTGTTGTCGAGCCAGCCCGACACCAGTATTGATGGGGGCTCATTAAGTTGATTTATATTTAAACGCTTTATATCAGTGAGTCACATTAATTCCGAGTTGCCAGAATATTAAATCTTATCGTTCAGCTATTACTATGTAACTGTCAGTCTTCTTCTTCTTCTTCTTTTCCTTTGGGCTTTTCCCTTCAGGGGTCGCCACAGGGCATCGACCTTCCCCATCAAACTCTGTTCTCTGTATCCTCCTCACTCACACCAACTAACTTCATATCCTCTCTCACTACATCCATAAATCTTCTCTTTGTTCTTCCTTTAGACCTCCAATCCCATCATATGTCTACCAATATATTCACTATCCCTCCTCTGCACATGACCCAACCATCTCAGTCTGGCTTCTCTGACCTTCTCTCCAAAACCTCTAACACGTGCCGTCCCTCTGATGGACTCATTCTTGATCCTCTCCATCCTCCTCACTCCCAAAGAGAACCTCAACATCTTCATCTCTGCTACCTCCACCTCTGACTCCTGTCTTTCGGTCATCGTCACTGTTTCTAGAGGAAGACAAAAGAGAGGATTTATGGACGAAGAGGGAGGAAACCAGAAAACCGAGGGTAATAACAGACACAGGGGGAGATCAGAATCCAACCAGCGACCTTTAGTTGCAACGAGGCAATAAGAAAATGTGCACGTATTGTCAGGTGGTTTTCTTATTGCTGAGGTTTTGATCCACCGTGAATCTGCGGTTAAATATAATCATGAGTTTGGTGGATTTGTTTCTTTGTTCCCACAGTATATATGAACAAATATATTTTTTTGGTGCTGTTCCTTATTTGTGTTACATTTCCTCTCTGTTCCAGGTAACTGATAGAAAACTGGGAAGTTGCAGCTCAATGGAAGTGTCGGGTATCAATAAATTTGATTGATAGCTGCGCAGATATGACTCTCCCGAGGGTCGATGCCATCGTCACCAGCACGGTACCTTTCTTACCGAATAGAATTTATCACCAGGAATGAAACCACTGTTACTTTAGCAGACCAAAACACCACGTCCTGTCATTTCCATTGACAGCAGTCCCTTAAGATAGGAATTGAAGTCGTTCCATGAGAGTATGTGCTGATTTTTTTCATATCTTAAATGAATTTCCCCCATTTAAAATAACAGAAAACACATGAATTGGTTGGTACATATCGTGGGTGCATTGCGATTATATTCACATGCGATATCGATTTCCATAGAAAGCACCTTCTTTCTGGGTTCTCCACTTGCTTTCTTAGGGCCAAAGATGATTATTTAAAAAAATACATAAAATAAGCACAAAGCTACAAAATCATGCCACACCAGAGATAGGAACACGGCATGAGATATGCGGACTGTACCAACTATCTGCGGGGCGTTCTTCAAGGTGAGAGTAGCGCCAATTCAGAAGATGCAGCGGCATCATGAAGGATATTCAAGGTGTGGGAGCTTGCTTGGCCGAACCGCGCAACTTTCAAAATGTGATTTTTTCGCTCTCGTATTCATGCCATGAAATTTTTTGTATTTCAAGGATACAATTTGCTGGAATCGTGCTTCGTATCTTAAAAAAATTGTATATAAAGTGATTTGTTTATTAAGGGGCCACTGGATCTGCCTTTTTCCTGTGATCAGTTTTTCCTGCAATCCACTGCGAGCTTTGTGTGAGTTTCCATCCCGGGCAGCCTGTCGCCGCCACATCTGCTCCTGGGGTGAGTCGTCGGGAGAGAAAAAAAAACTCACTTTTGATTGACAGACAAACAGAAGGTCAAACCACCAAAGCTGTGATTCATCGTTTTGGCACAGGTGTGTTATTTGGACACCTGATGAACGTCAGCTGCCTAAAACATCAGCTCTGAATTGAGGACGTGTGACAGAAAAGGTTACCAGGATAACAGCCTGTCATTGTATCAGTTCAACCTGACAAACACCTACTTCCGATATATTCGGAAAACTTTTTTTTTTTTTAAGCGCATAGCTGACATCCTTTATCAATGAGAACATTGGTGATTGATGGTTCATCGTCAAGATCTCAATCAAGTTTAGCCCACCCTAAGAAAATGTCAATAATAACAATAATAATAACAATAACAATAACCACAACAATAATGATAATGATAATAATAATAATACCACTATTTTTTTCGGATAGTGTTGGAGTAATATTGAAGTACTCAGACTTTATCATATCAGGGATCAGGCCATTGATGGATTGTGTCAACCTTGAATGAAAAGACCATCCATTTTGTTCAATAAATATATTTACTTTGTTAATAACTATATTACTTGGCGAATGGTCTAAGATATGGGTGTCAGTGGCCCTCAGTGTAATTCTATTTTGCCCGCGAAGCCATTCCCAATGACTATCGGAGCTGGCCCGCCGCTATTATAGCCTACATGCACCGCTAATACTACAAATCCCAGAATGTTCTGCTGGTGTTTTGGTGCCAAAATCACGCCAGGACTCATAAACACCCTCTCCTCTGTTGACAGTAGTCATAGCGACCTCATGCTAATACTGGCACCTCTGTAAATGGCGAAAAGAAAGGCAGAAAACAGTTATTTTATTTTTACATTTCTAATTAGCCTGTGGAAAAAGGTTACTGTTGAAATTTAATTCAGAAGGCTGCAAATAAAAAGAGGCATGCGATTTAAAAAAAATCTTTATTTAAGAAATGAATACCATTGATGTGTTTTTTAATTTAAATTTCCATTTTGCATGTGTACAATATGAAGTTATATATTGTATAGTATTCAGCTTTGCTTATTCAATATTCAGTTTTTAAGCAAATTTTGTTTAGGTCCAGATGAAAAGGTTCATTGGTATATCCTGAGGAAGATTTTTTTTTCAATAAATATCAATGTGGGCCTGCGGCTTTGTCCCAGTTTTGAGTTTTGGCCCACTGTGGATTTGAGTTTGACGCCCCCGATCTAGAAGAAATTCAAGTCAAAATACAATGGAATGCATGTTCAAATAATGTTATATGAAATAGATTTACCAAATAAATGTCAAGACAATCAACTTATTGATACTGGTACAGTCAGATGTACGGCAGTGGATTTTTGAAAGCGAAAGTGCTAAACATCCCTTTCAACTGATTTATACCCTGGAAAAAAACATTGTGGTTGAAGGGGGAAGAGCCAAGAGGATACATTTTCAAAGAAGTTGGATTACTTTTAAGGATTGAAAATAAAAAGAAAGTATAGCTAAGCGACAACAGCAGGCAGGCTTTAGGTCAAAGAACAAAATATGGCAGAGATTAAACATCAGCCATGCTAAATGCTACACAGTCAGTAGCCTGATAATGGAGAGACACTTCATGACTTTAAAAGTCAATCCAGTGGATCTGAAAAGCACCTTAAAACCGCAGTCTTTGGACTTTTGGAATGAGAAAGAGCTACACCTTGGTCTTCAGCTGGCTGCCACCTGCGGTGTAAACCAATCCCAAGGCTGCCGGAGACAGGTGGCTTTGCCAACGAGACTACATCATCTGCAAAGAGCAGAGGAAATCTTGAGGATTTCATATCAGACACTCCCAGACAAATTCTGTCCATGAAGATCACAAACAGAATCAGTGACAAAGGCTTCCTCGGCTACACAACAACGTCAAGGTCAACAGGTCTCCTGTTGGCCTGTTTCCCTTTCCTGAAGGGAAACCCCTCCCAACCGCCATATCTTTTTTCGTCTTTGACAACACAGGCCACAGGCCTTCTGGCCTGCCAGTGCATATCTGCAACTTCAGGAGACGTCCTGACAGAACTGTTCACTGCTGATGTCCACCAACGGGCTCCAAGGGTGCCACCAAGACAGTTTGACGGCTAGGGTACGTCCCCAGATGGTCACTTTTGGGTTCACCAGGTAGTAATCAGCAGACAGATCTGCTCCAATGCACACAACCGCAGGGCTGATGACTATGAAGTCGATTATTGATCTTTGGCCCAAAGCGATCAGGTACCATTTATGCTTCTGAACCATGTACACCATGTTTTGGACCAATAAAAGTACATTTCAATATAACCAATATAACTGGTTCCTGATCCAGTGCAATGCAGTTGATGCTTAATTGATTAGCATTTGCGTTTGAGTAACTTGGTCTAAAAGGGATTGGATTGACAGACATTGTTTTTTGGGGGAATATCATCTGCGCTGCATTTAAAGAAGCACTTGGCAATTTTTCTTTTCCTTTACAGATAATCAAATTAGTTGTTGATAAAGTTAAAAAAAAGTAGCCATTAAAGATAAGCTTGATTATAGCAGTGTTTCTGGTGTTCTTTCTCTTCTCGCCAGCACCAGTACGCACGGTTTCTTTCACTAAATCAGCAAAAATAAAGCCTTCTCGCAAAAGATACCTTCGCTAACGCTATCTTCAGCTAGCTGTCTTTTATTCAGCCAAGCTAACAATCACTGTCTACTGCTAAAACTTGAGACCTTTTCTTTGTTAACGTAGTCGGCGGCCTGTTAGCCACATCAGCCATCTGAAGCGCATCTTTGTATTGTATAGATGGTTGACTTAGCTGTGTCGTAGCGCTCAGTGAGATCAGTCACACAAACACAGCTCTCACGTTAAGCTATTATTTCCTTCTTCAGATCAACTGAAATTCGTAACTTAGTCTTAACACCACAAGCACTTTTAACTTTGTTGAGAGCCACAATGAGGGCTAGCTTACTGAAAAAGTGTTACAACAGGAGAACACAGCGATGAACGATGTAAACAACACGGAGTAGCACGCATGACTGCTGCTACGCTACAACGGCACGATGCAGAAAGGTTGTGAGTTTGTTTGTTAGGGTGTTGGTGCACTGGGGGCTTGTCCGTAGCTCGATTCAAAATTTGATCGAAAATTCTCTTCGTAGGCCGATTTGTTCGTGACGAGGGCCGTTCGTAGGCTAGGTTCTACTGTACACTTTTTGGCTAGTTAGTGTCCTCAGCCACATTGTCTGTTTAATGTTTACTGCTCACGCCGTTTCCATTGCATATCAATCAATCAGTCAAGCCGTAACAGACCCGCGCCGTACCTGATATCTTCTCCTCCAATCAGCTCCCTCCCTGCCCTCACAACTGATTCCTGTTATAAGATGAGATAACAATGCGTTATTGATCCCCATAGGGGAAATTCTTTTGTCACAGTAGCGCAACAATGACAATAAAAATGAATATAATTATAAAAAAAAGAGACAGTTGAAAGGATGAGGACAAGCTCTGTAGAAAAAAGCCATCAAAGTTTTTGTCAAAAAAAGAAACTATTCTTCTCAACATTTTCCAATTTTAGAGAAATATCACCATTTGAGTTTTGGAAAACTTCAGAATTTTAAAACATCCTTAGCAGTAGCTTATCCAGTAGAGGGGACTATGAGATACCATTCAGACGTACCACCACTGGACAAAATACCATCTCTGTAAAAGGGTGCGTGACTTGGAAAAGTCTCCCAATTATAATCAGAGAGTCTTCCACCTTTATAGCTTTTAAAAAAGGAGCTTAAAAATGGTTGAAATCTAATCAATCATGTGATCATTTGTAGACCTGATCCTGTGATATACCAAGGAGGTTTTACATTGTCTGTAAATAGTGTATATAGTCTATGTCCATGTCTGTAATTGTTATTGTTGTCTTAAATATACGAGGACTACAGATGGAAAGTAGCCCGTGGCTAAAACTAGCACATTAACACAAAGTAACTGTGCGGGTGTTCATAAATGTACACTGTCCTCTCTAAATAAACGAATGAAGTAAGTAAGTAACGTGGATAAAAATAGCTACAGAATGACAACACCAAGGATAACAATTCCAATTGTCATTTTAGTTTAATAATAAAGAAAACCACTTCCTGCTTGAGGGGCAACGTGTTGCCACACTGGTTCGTACTTGCTCCTCAGGGTCTCCGATTCAATTCCGACAAGGGGGGGCCTTTCTGTGCGTACTCTCTATCTATGTAAGCCTCTGTATGATATGTGAATGAAAGGGTGAATAGTCGTACGGTTCGATATGTAGCTCTGTGCCAAACTGGCGACTCATCCGGGTCGAATCTCGCCTTTTGCCCAATGACAGTTGGGATAGGCATCGCTGAATGAGTTCCTGCTCAATGTTTGATATGTTTGGATCCTCATTCCATCTATTCAGACCAGAAAGTGTGGAAAAAACAGTTAACCTTGAACAGCACGGAGGTATAAAAAAATCTGCCAGCGGAAAGATAAACGAGCAACAATCTCTCCCCTTCTAGAGCTCCATGAGGAATTAAATTGGATTATATTCCAGAATGTCACACTACCTTTTAAGTCCTCAAAAGCAATTATGTACTTGGGTCTCTTTAAAATGCAATGAACAATCCATGAAAGTAATCCTTTCAAAATGAAATTCTAAATTTTCCCCGCCAGACAATTTTGAATGGGCGTTTTCATCTTTGAACCAGGTATCTTTTTTAAATTAATTGGTCCTGTTCATGAAATGTATCCCTTACGCTGGGATTGGAGCACATCCCATAATATTACAGCTCAGTTCCGAAAACAAACGAGAGGCAAGGGTTGTCCTCCTTCGGAAACCGGGGCAAATATGACGGGTGTAAACGTTTGAGTTGCGCCTGGCTGGAAATGATTTCCCCTGTGATCGGTCCGAAGGCGTCGGACTGCCACGCATACATTTTCCACTCACCCCTGACCGTCGCCGGAGTTATTTAAGTGTTTCCGTGCACGGTAATTGGGCGAAATTTCCATGGTGATCACTGGAGGGACAGAACTCTTCTACCGATGGCTGAAATAAATTATCTGTTGCCATAGGGAGGTAATTGCCGCAAATTAGCAATTGTACCAGCCTAATATAAAAACATTTACAATCAAATAGCATTTTGCACCCCAGCCTCTATTGCTTACCAGCCTGCAGGTAAAGCAATCAATGGAAAGAGGTCGAATCGTTTGAATGTGACTCAAGGTCACGGCGTAAAGTTTTGAAACGTGGCTGTCCGAGTATCTGTGCGTTGTCTCGCCGTGACCTGGTGACATGGTCGTTCAGGCGGATACACACCAGATACGCGCGAAAATCCGAAGTGTCAGCTTTCAAATAACATCCCCGTTCCACTCGTTTCCTCTCCAAGGCGCCGCGACGGGGACACAGGTGCATCCAGGCCATCATACAGGCGCCGTTCTGCTTCATTTCTCTCCACACCATCTGTCTAGCTCACACACAAACATACTCATATATATATATAAAAAAGTTCCCTTTGGTGAAGCTGCCGTTTAAATACAGGTGGCATGAGATGAACCGGTCAGCAACTGTGCCGATGCTGATGCTCTCAGTGTCCTCAAAGTGAAGAATATCCGAGTGGGTGTGAATTTTCGTTTAAATCGCTGTTAATTTTATTTCTCAGTCGAAAGCAAAGCGGGCCAACGGGGAGGAATTTTAAAAAAACAAACAGAAAAAAACCCACCACTTGCCTCATTCTCCATTCATACTGTGGATTAAATCAGCTCTCATCGCAGCTGATCTGCCGTGAGAAATAGGATTAATCAATCGGAGACAGTAAATCTATCTGCAAATTAAAAACCGTGCTCATCACTGGGTATAGATCGGCCGCTCTGCTGTTATTTTGGTGACACGTTGAGTGGGTGGGCTTTCTTTCCGCACGAGAACACCGATCACGCAAGTCCCGACGTGTGCCGACTGACCGTTTCATGGCATGGATATTTGAAAATGGCATAATTGTGAAAAACAAGTCTGGCCCGGCTAATGATTACCGAGGAGGATCGTGCAAATGAACAAAATAGACAAACATTTTGTCTTAAGAATTTCATATTTGCTTTGCATCCTAATTTTACCCTCTGAGATTGATAAATGCTGGCCAACATAGTAGCCGCCCACAATGTTAAATGCACGAATCTTCATGTATGAATGCATTTTTGCTTTTTTTTAATCACATCTGAGCATCCAAATCAACTAAGTTTAAGCTTTGATTGCTACTTTATTGATTATTGATAGTTAATACGACCACAATGTCAACACTGACCTCCGGAGTTTAGCTGTGCAACAATCGCATGTTTAACGGGAAAGTGTTTAAGCCGATCATCTAACCTTCTCCAACTAGCTGTGTGTCCCCTTTCACACCATGCATAAATCTCCTCTCTGGTGTTCCAACCTCAGTATCCTTCTACTCTTGTACCCACGGTGAGGATGTAATTCACTGTGAGAGCTGAGTCCTTGCTTGATTTCTAAAATAGTCACCAAAGAATGAAACTATTTTGATCTAAAATCTTCTTTGACGAATATGATAAATCCATCCCAGCTTCAAAAATAAGCAGTATTAAAAAAAAAAAAAGGTTGAGACGCTCAAACCAAACACTGACAGGCATCTGTTTACTATCACTGATGAAATTCTCATGGAAATGCTCGTAGGTCCCCCTAATGATGACTGAAAGAACTGCTACTACCTGAACATCCCCCTATGCTGTTCCCAAACAGCCGTGAGAGGCTTAAGAAAGGAGGGAAAAAAAACATTGATGAAAAATAAAAACTGAGTCAACTGAAAAAAACATGTCATTTACACACACATCTATATATGTGGTGATTCCTTTGTATTTTTTTTTCTTCTTGCAAAGACCGGTGGTATAGGTCAACTCGGACAAATCATGTATCCAAAAAATGTATTCCAAATATGTATAATGAGCCTGTGGTTTAAATTAGCACTGTACTTAAAATTCAGAAAGCACCGTTTTCTGCCTGCCTTGGCATTCATAATAGTAATGATAATGATATACTTTATTTAAGGCGCCTTACTAAACACTCAAGGACACCGTACAAACATATACACATCGTTACCGTCGAGCAGTCTCTAATTAAAAAGATAAGACAGGGCTGCGACTTCTCATTTCTGGGTCTTTTCTTTTTTTTTTCCTTTGAAAACTATTTTTGAGGATTTTTTTGTGATGTACTTTTTTTTTTTTCAATTTTCATAAATGTGTTATTCATTTATTTTATACTTTTCCCAGAAATGACAGAGGATTTCAGGATCATCCAAATGCATTACTTTTTACTAATCATTCAGGTCAAACAATTGGGCTGCTGCCTGGAAAGCACTTCTAAAAGCAACTTCAGTTTTGCAAGTATACCTTCCTCAGGCAAAGGTGTGTAGTTAAAACCGAGCAAAGACAGTATCCAAAATGTAGCTGCACATCTGATTGCTTTCTTAGCAGTTTGGAAGAAGTGCTTATGAGATCTGTAAATATTGCACGAGGTTATGCGTGTTAAGGGAAAAGTGTTTAACTATGTTTGATACAATTCAATGAAACTTCCCCACAAATCCGGGAGGAGCAGGTAATAATTTTCTTTTCATTTGTTGTTGTCTCTGTTCTATTTAGTGTCTTGACAAATGTTTATCTCTGCCCTGTTAATGTCTTTTTGATTCCGGTGCTGCTGCGGCACACTTTTTTCCGCCAAAGCGATCAATAATGTACTGCCTTATCTCAGCTTATCGTTGTATATGACATTATATCAAGTTTTTGTGTGGATATTTATATACACTACTGCTATACTTTACGTTACCCGAAATTCTTACGATAATCGCCGAGTTTTTCAAGTTAATTTAGGCAAAAAAAGTCAAATCAAAATCAATCATTAAAAAAAAGGCCTGGCAATTCTTTTAAGACGGCGATATGTAATTTGCCAATTTGAATCAATGCTGTAAGACTACAATTCCCACAATGCACCGGTGCCAATGACGTATGCGCCGAAGGTGCGGACGAAACTGCATGTTCAGAAATCCGCCCGCAGATTTTCGCAGCGATGTCGTTTCCGTAACCCGGTGACGAGGACAGGCGAGGAACTTTTTCGATGGGGACGGGCGGCGGCGCTTCACGCAAAGCCCGCAAACGCATCCATCCTCGGGTTGCAGTCCGAAACAAACAAACCAAAAAACAACAACAAATAAGGGAATAGCATCAGCCGGTGACGTAGCCTCCAGAGGTTGTAGCCGCTGGATTCCGCGCCGCGCCGCGTCGCTTCGCAGCCAGTTCAGCGGGTAGCGGTCTTTCCTGCTTTCCTACACGGGGTGACCTCTGAGTGAACACGCCGAGGTAAGTGACAGCATTTCCACGGACACCCCCACCCCCCGATCCCCGCGACCTCTCCAGTTCCCATTAGCATTAGCTTCCATTTTTCGCATTAACTCTTGGGTTCAAGCCCTGCCAAGCTAGCGTGCTAAAAATTGAGTTGAGTTGGAGAGTATCTGCTCATTTCCCATTATTTATAAACTATTTGTTGCTGTTAAAAATCGACCTCAATCTACGTTGCGGGTAAGGAAAGTTTAATAACTTAAGAATCTATTTTTAATGCCATGTTTCTTTATGCGTTTTGTTAAGTGATTGTTGTTGACATCATAGTTTATTAGCATGTCCATGTTGAGTCAACCCGTTACATCATCATTTGTGTGCTTCAGCTGTTTCAGCTCGGCACTTTCTCACAAACACACACCGAGTCTCGATTTATCTCCTAAAAACATTTGGACATTTAGATCATCCGCAAACCCCGTGAACGACAAGTAACAGTTGTTGCGGTCAATGTTTAACCTTAGCTGGGTTGGGGGTGGGTAATTTTTATTTTTAACCCGCGGCTGTGTGCCTTCTCAGTGGAAAGACATCCCGTTGACGTAGAAAAAGGTTTTTTGTTTGCCCCCCCCCCCAAAAAAAAAATAAAAATAAAACAACAACAACCTGCAAACCAACTCTTGAGTAAAAAAAATGGTTTCGGACGGATGAAAATATCCTCCATAAAATACGATATGTCAAGCTAATTCAACATTTCACTGTCATATGTACAGTCTGGAAACTTAAACATCATATTCTGCCCTCCCCGTTGAAGCGGGATAGGTAGACAGAAAAAGCCAAAACATAAATAATAAGCACATTATTTCAAAGAAGCGTATACGGCATAAACGAAATGGGCAAATTGGGAGAAAAAGTGCCAATTGAAACCCGAACTGCTGCGTGTTGGCGGGACGTGCAGGTTGCAGAAGTGCAGATCGATATCTTAAAAGTGCAGTTTGAGCGTGCAAACTCACATTGTGCAAGTTGGTTGCAGAAACTTAAATAAACAGGTTAAGTACAGCGCTGACTGAAATGAAAAGGAGAGGTGAACAATCGGGTGGATCTAATTGTTCCTGAGGTAGTACGTGGTTATTGACCCCTGTCAGCAGCTCAGGGGTCGTCTTTATGGCAGTCGTGGCACTCCTGCAACTCCGGACGGAGGGTCGAAGTGTGAGCAGCCTGCGTTGGGGGTGGATGTGGTCCTTGGCGTGTCAGTCCCATGACTACCTCGGAGGGAAATGTCAACACAGTATACAATAACATCTAGGGTTTTGGATAAGGAGATAGGGGTAAACTAGCTGGTCTTGATTTTAGATTTATCCTTAAGGTGTATGTGTGTTTGTGTGTGTGTGTGTGTGTGTGTGTGTGTGTGTGTGTGCGAACAAATATTAGCGCAGTCGGAATTATGTTTTGACTTTTCTGCAATACAGCGGATTCAACCAATCTCACAGCATGAGTTTGCGATTGGTTCGCAACCAAATTTGGATTCAAAGACACGCTTCAAATGTTCTGAAATTCAGAAGCAGATGAGACGTGCATGAAAGGACAATTTTAAGTGCTTTTTTTGTGTGATTACTCGAACCCCTCCGAAGCTGTGGTGGACGGATCAGTCGCCTAAAATCGCAATAGAGGACACATGAGGACGCAAACAAGCACAGTGTTTAATGGCAGTGTTTAGTTTTTGATTAAAATAACAAATTTAAAATTAGATTTAAGAAAAAGCTACATACATCTCAATATTACTATACAACTGCAGCCCCAAAGTCAGACACAGACAAAGTGGATTAATATATAACATCTATTGCACAAAAAGCACCAGAATTTGCCACCATAGTCTTCCCAGATGAAACTGCACCAACCTACTCAGCTCACCGAGTGCCGATCACTGAGGCAGAAGACTAGGAACTTTGCGAGCCGCAGAGAAACTTCGGTGGCTGCGGATGATCGCTGGGAATGCGACACATTGGAGTGAAAAGAATGAGCGATCGTCTCTTCTACTGCTGCTGCAGAATAAAATGGATATATGTATTGAAGATGCTTTAATTTTAGGAAGGCAGTAATATTGACATGGCCAATTCAAGCAACAGTGCAGTTTCGTCCTTATCTTTTTTATTTGGGGACATTGTTTAGGTCTACATACTTGTGTGTTAGCGCTTGTTGATGATCCCAGGGCAGATTGTTATAACAATGGCCTGCATTTATGCAGCATTGCAATGAACAGAGCCCAGTCAGAGCTGGAGCTGGCCTTCTGGAGAAAGTATGTAACACTCACTGAATTTCAACACGTCCAAATTTATGGCGCAAACCTTTGCTGGCGGGGGTCAAAACCGATCCCCTTCCCTGGGTTTCACTTTCTGGTAGTTAATCGTTTGAAAGGAAAGCTGTGTCGCGTCTCACGTCGGCAGAAAACGGCAGGAAAATATAACTGACGCGTTTTCTGAAGGAGTAAATGTTTCCCAATGTTATGTGGAAAATTGTGTCAGGCCTCATATCTGATCCTCAGCAGTGCACAGGTCATTGGAAGGCCGTGTGTTTGTGCGTGTGTGTGTGTGTGTGTGTGCGTGCGGGTGTGCGTGCGGGTGTGCGTGCGGGTGTGTGTGCGTGTGTGAGTGCAGTTCTGTGTGTTTCTTTGTGTGTGTGAG
>CAAKHD010005426.1:36502-48057 GCA_901007705.1 Fistularia tabacaria
CTTTTTCTCCATTTTTAAATTTTTGTTTTGAAAAGTCCACCCCCAATATCCTTTTCCCAAAAAACCCCCCCCCCCCCCCCCCCCCCCCCCGTACATGTCCCAACCATCTCAAGACTTTATCTCCAGAACATAGAACATGTGCTGTCCATCTGTTGGACTCATTGCTGATCCCATCCATCCTCGTCACTCCAAAAGAGCACCTCAACATCTTCATTTCTGCTACATCCAGCTCTGCCTACTGTCTTCCTGTGCCTCTATCTCCAAACAACATGGCTGCTCTCACCCTCATCCGAGCTGATGCTGTTTTATCGCACCTGATACTTTCCAACCTGCTCGCACACGCTTCTCCCCTTCTTTTCATACACTCTTTGTTGCTCTGGATTGTTGACCCCAAGTGCTTAAAATCCTCCACCCACTTGATCTCTAATTCTCTGTAACCTCACCATTCTACTTTTTCCCCTCTTAATCACACACATCCATTCTGTCTTGCTGTGGCTAAATTTCACCTCCACCTCTAGATTTTCCTCCATCTGCTCTCATCACAGATTTCAATGTCATGTTCAAATGCTGTGGTCCATGGAGCATATGCTCATCTGCTCAAAATCTTACTTGTGTGCTTTTAGCTCCATGGGTTCATTAAAAACATTTCAACTTGTAGTGACTCCTTGATATGGACATTTATCTCGGTTATAGGTTTTGTCCTTAGTTGAATTACAGAAATCAATACCGGAATTTAGATGGTCATTTCTGATAAATGTGGAGCAATAATTATATTTTATTTCTCATAAATTTTCAGAAGCAAGTGTACTTTGATTTGTCAGCAAGTACTATTTAGATATTATTGTCCGATGCTGTGAGAAACCACTTTGACATGACATTTAATAACCCCTTTTGATTAACCTTCCCCTCCTTTCATATCAACAGAGCCATGACTTCACAAAAGAAGCATACATTCATGATGGTGATGCTGATGTTAGGGTATGTGGACCTTCTGACATATTATGTGCTAGACCAGGGTCGGCAACCCAAAATGTTCAAAGAGCCATATTGGATCAAAAAGACAAAAAAATAATCTGTTTGGAGCCGCAAAAAATTAAAAGCCTTATATAAGCCTTTATATGAGGGCAACAATGAAGGCTGTAAGTGTATATTAGCTATATTTGCCTACTATCAAAATGACTTAGTAGTAGTCTTGTTTTTGAAGTCTGAAAATAGGTGCTCTGATATTTTGATGAATGAATCCTTCATGTAGTCATCATCCGTGAACGTTTTTTCACACTTTATTATCTCTGGGTTGCAACAAAACTTGCAGCAGTAGTGGAGTTTGGAGATTCAAGCCACTCCTTTGTGCTCTTCTAATTTCTCCAGAAGTACTGCAATCGCACTTTTTCTCTCACTCCCAACTGGGTAGTCGGCTGCAACTTTAGCATGCCTTCCCTAGAAATGTTTTTCTAAATTACTCTTTTTGTTGTTCGACAACTTCTCATTCCAAAGCAAACATGCAAGCAATCCTTCTGCATTGGCAATGAAAGAAAATGATTCGGTCCATTCTTCCTTGAATCCTCTGTTCTCATCAGCTAGCTTTCCCTTTTTCCCTTTGGGATCCTTGCTACACCTGCCGGTTTGTTCACAACAGCCACCTGCCTGGCACGGCGTTGCACCACGCTGAAACGTGTGTCGCAGGCTATGACGCAAATCTTCGTTGACTGAAATGTTGAAATTTAATATTTATTATGCGCATTTTTACAGAATTGGAAAATGTTAAAATGTTTGTCCTCCTACAGAAACCATATTAAAACAAAAAAATATATCCAACTATCCATTTTCGTACATTTTTGAAGAGGCTCCAGGGAGCCTCTGGGGGGGGGGGTGCTAAAGAGCCGCATGCGGCTCTCGAGCCGTAGGTTGCCGACCCCTGGGCTAGACTGATTTCATGTTTGTGTGTGGGTGATGCCCTGAGAGCAGTACTGGGTAAGGGTTAAATGGGTAAATGATGAAATTTACTGGAAATAAAACTTGCTGTGTCACATTGGTTGTTTCACTAATGTATGACGGGTACGTTTTCTAACTATTCCAAAGTGTGTAATTCCCCTTTAATTTGGAGGGAGAATGATACAGGTCTAATCCATACACTATTTGCAACACCACCCAAATCTTTATAAATGTTCTGCTTGTGGCAGAGAACATACTGTACAGTTGCTGCCACATAAAGGGCCCATCATATGAGGAAATTTTGGTTTCTTAACATTTTTTTCACTAAATTACTCAGTTGTCTTAGTCTTGGATTGATATAAGCATGGATAGAACACCAGACCAATATTGTTAAGCGTTTTTTTTTTAAATACTTCGTTGTATGATATATTACAGTCAAATTTTCCCAAATATTTTGTCAGACTATATTTTGCTTGAATTCTATTGGTTGTAACAGTAATGTGTAAGTTTCCAACTTTCAAAGTCCATCTATTAAATCAGCTACATGCTGTCATTTTTAATTGATGATCTAACAATGATGATAATATTGTTGGTGTGAAAAGTTGGAAAATAACCATTTTAGACAAATAATCATTAACGGTAGTACTTAATCAAAATGGTTAATATATTTTGACAAGAGAGCCTATCTGTACCCCATCAACACACACTCAGTCTGTGAGCTCAGCAATGTTTGTAATGCAATTCTGCATTGCAAGGTCCATATGAGAATGCAAATGATGAATTTATGTAAGATTTTTTTTTTTTTTTTCAGGTGAAGTGAAATGTTTACTCTGTCTTGATGTGGCACATATTTAAAGGATGTTTCAGGGGTTATTAAGGACTCATCCTGTTGCCACTGGGCATATCTTGTAGAGCTGTTATGATTGGAAATTCGCAGTTAATCATCTCCTACAATCAATGTTATGTATTTTACTGGTGCTGTTGTGGGAATCCATGCACTTAGAAACACGTTTTACTAATTAAATCCGGTGACCTTAATTTGAAGTATGAAATGAGGAGTCCACATCATCAACCTTTTTTGCTGACTTTGCAGGCAAACCCTGACCCCAGTACCTGTCTAGGGGTATTTGGCCTGAGCCTCTACACCACAGAGCGTGACCTGAGGGAAGTTTTCTCACGATACGGTCCTCTGGCTGGGGTCAATGTGGTGTACGACCAGCGCACAGGCCGCTCAAGGGGCTTCGCCTTTGTTTACTTTGAGAGCCTTGAGGATTCCAAAGAGGTATTGGAAATGTTTTATTTTTTAGCAGTTGGTCCAATTGTCAACTCTTTCATTCGTTTTGTCCCATTTTTATTTGGTTCATTACAGTCATATAAAGTGTAAGATGCATGTAAACATTATACCCAAACTGGAAAATAGGGAAAAGAAATATCCCACTTAGGATTGAGCTTGTGTCATGGATTTTTTTTTTTTTTTTTTCTTTTCTTTTTTTTTTCTTATTTTTCCCTGCCAGGCTGTAGTCCCGGAGTGGGCTGAGTTGGGCGTAGCCTGAGCCCTGACACTTCACTAATCTTGCCTCTATTAACTGTTAATTAACAAGGTTCTAGTCGGTAGGATATGAGGTCAAAGGATATTGACCTATGTGCTGCAGGAATCCAGCAGAGATGGGTTCAGAGAGCTCTATACTTCATGAAGATCAGCAGCCCGTGTTGTCCCACCGAACAACTGATTTCCAACATCACAACACCTCTTTATACATGAATAAATAATAATAATAAAAATATATGTATTATAAATAAATAATACATATATCATGAGTTGGGGTGGCATTTTATGAGCAACGGGCATCTCTTCACATCTGTTATCCTTTAAAAATTTTTTTTTTTTTTTTAATTTTATTACTGTCATTTGCCTATCCTTTACCGTTGCCAGTTGGTCCTTGTTGTGTCCACTAATTTATGTGACGGCCCCTTGAACTGTTGCTCGGTATACCTTGTATGGTAAAACATGTTTTACTTGGACTGCATACTTTCCTTATATCTTGCAGAGACTTATTTTACGTCATCTCAGACATCTTTAAGCTTCATATTATTTTACTGTTGTCCCTTATTCTTTTTACATAGTAAAAAAAATTGGGGTGGCTTTCCCTGCCCCACAGAGGCATTGCCATACAATGGTGTTAACATTATTACCAAGGAGCCTGATATTCGCTCCTAGGTCGCGGCCTCCAAGAGCATTATTTACAAGGAGGTCTTGTCTTACTAAGTATCATCGTGGCTTCGGCACCGTTTGGGCTAGGACAAATAACTAGTGATGTACATCTAAATACATCAAAATATAGGTTGCGGAAAAAGTGACCTCAGTCAAGGTTGCGGAAAAAGTGACCTTGGTCAATCTTACATAGGCAAAAATCCAGGCACCACATTTCCCCCTGTCGTGATGGCTATATCATGATCTAAAAACCCTGTCTAAGTAAGCAATCATGGGAGTAAATGGTTTTTTTTGTCTACTTTAAGGGTTAAATGCAGGTTATAATGTCCACATGTTGACTTTGCTTATACTTGCAACCGACACTACGTTCTATTAAGGACGAGCCTTTCTAAAATGTCTGGAGGTTATTAGATATTTTCATATGATATAAGTTCAACACACAAGTTCGTAAATCAATGTTTATTGCAGGATAATCAGACATGTCCATGATTCTTATTTGGTGGTTTAATTTCTTGTAGCAAATGAAATAGTCCGGATCCAGAGTGTCCTATTGCAGAGGTAGTAATGATCCATTGGTCTTGCTTCTGGTTCCGTCAGCTGCAGTGCAAATTGCATGATGTCTTACAATGGAGCTTCTCAGGTGCTGGCTCACTTTGGCTCCCCAGTTACCGGCCTCATACTTTAATTGTCTCAGTATTCCTTGGCGTGTGGTCATTCTTTGATGGATGATCTGGAGGATGAAGCGTGGTGCTGGCTGGAGGTTGTCAGAGTCACGTTATTTGGAATGACTATGCAACAATAGGTGCCAAAATTACAGACTCTGCCCTCATTTGCTAACAGCATGCCCAATGCCAGCCAGTTTAGCCAGTGCCATTAATGATGATGGCCTCAGTTGATCTGGTATACCATGGATGGCATCTCTGGTATAGCTTGTAAACCTTTGCAGATTGTAATTTTCGGTAGTTTATCCAATCCACATTTTTTATGGTTTTGGCCCACCAGAATAGGACTGTCTAAAATCTTGACGCTGTGTGGTTATTTGATTTGAATTCATCCGGCACTCCTCTTGCTACCCCTACAGCACCTAAGTATATGTGATTATCAAATGAAATGCGTACTGGTGCCTGCCTTTTTTCCTCTATTCAGTGATCTTTGGTCAGTTCCTTTCGTTGCCCAACTACAAATGTATTTTCCTTTTATATGCCAAAACCTACCCTGGTTCCCCGGGACCAGCCTTGGGATATAATTTGCTAAGTGTGGAGCACGTCCCACTCTATTTTCCCTTCTGCTGGTTGAAATAATTCCAATAGACATTTGTACCCCTCCTCTGGATCATTATCTGGGCTTAGCCATGTTAGCACAGATCTCACCGTTGGCCTTGCCGTGGAGGATGCTATGCAGTCACCTCTACCCATGCGTGGTCTGGGGCTTTGTCATGTCATCTGTTCTAACGCTGCTCAAAGGTGATTATTATTATTAAAGATCTTATGAGCAATATGCCAGTAGTTCCTGTCAGGTTACATAATCGTTGCAGTGGAAATGGATGCCACGGGCGAGGACCTGGGTTGTTCATTGCTCTTAGTGGGGGTTCTCCTCTTGTCTTGCGTGTCTTCTACTCTAATCTCCGTTTACCTCCCACTCCTTTCGTTCGAAGAGGTCTCCTCCTTTTTTCAATCAGGAGGTATCTCTAACCTTCTTGACATTTGGTTCTTCAAGGTGTTCCTCACTGGAGATTGGACTTAATAGATTTGGTGGTGCCAAGTCCTGCTCGCCTTCAATTTTAATGGTACTGCCTATTCAGATGTATATTGTTGTCTGATACGGTCCTTCCCACCTTACCTAACTGGTACTTTTTTCTCCCCCATCTGCCCTGGTGACCTGTTTGGATAGTGGCACAACCAGTATCTTTAGTAAGGGTAATGATCGGTACAGTTTATCAGACTCAGGCGACCAGTCGAATGGGAAGTATCTTGCTGGCTGTGAGTCATAGTGTAACTGGCAGGAAACGGGATCTGTAAGGGCTGGCCGAGTGTTCCAAATCGCCATACACGCATGCTTGTCTCTGGCTTCTTTCATCTGGGCTAATACCTTGGTCAAATTCCCTCTTTCTCCTGTGTGGATCGGGATTACCATACAACACTCAGCGCCGGTTTGATTACACACTCCATGTTCAGGGTCCAACATCGATTCCAGAACAAATCTGTTCTGTATTGCCAGAAAGGAGGTGGCATGCAGTTGTTGACGGATTCCCTCCAGGGCAGCTATGGTCCAATTTATACATAGCTGTTGGTTATACCACAAATGATTAATCCATCTGCTATTGTGTGCTATATATTGTGAATTCACAGTCGTGCCATACATGAGTATCCACCCTTTCCATTGGCCCGACTTAATCCATCCTTCTGAAATCGCATGAAACTCGCCAGGCACCTCATATGGCATGTATCGCTCAGTTTCCTTTTGCCCGTTCTATTTCCGCTGTTAGATGGTCACCAAGCACTGTCATTTGGACAATGTTAGGTAATGCAATGCTAGGTAAAGACAAGCTGTATTTGATAGCCTCGCCTCTGGTTAGAAGGCCAGAACAAGATGAAGTTGCTGGCATGGTAATCTAAAGGAAAGTGGGAAATTAGGTTTGTCCCCAAATCACTGCTGATGATGACTTAGCAGCTAAAATATTCAACAATTACACACACATTTTTACAGAACGTATTCGGCTAAGTTGGAACATCCCCCATCTGATGAATTCTTCCTTTAACTTGGGTGTGATTACCAAAATATACCACTAGATGTCTGCCTTTCCATTTAATATACCATATTCCCTCGGAGACCCGCGTCCCTGCAGGAGCACTGTGCAGTGCAAGAAAATGATCTGTTAAGTACTTTTATCAGTCCACATTTGAATGATGACATCTCTGCCATCCCTCTTTTTCCTTTTTCACGGATTCTCAAGGCCATGGAGAGGGCCAACGGCATGGAACTAGATGGGAGACGCATTAGAGTGGATTATTCTATTACCAAACGTCCCCATACCCCCACGCCGGGAATCTACATGGGCAGACCAACTCAGTAAGATCAACACCAGGATGCTTTAAATTTGCTTTATTTTTGAGCTGCAGTCGTGACACTCCGTTAGGAGTTAAGTATTTATCACACGTTGAACTTTGTTGGTGAACTTTTAACAATTCAGGTTAGAGTGGGGTGTCTTCCCAGATACAATATGCCAGGAATTCACGCCACTTTTTTCTTTCCCCAACAGCAATGGTGGAGGGGGCAGTAGCAGGAGGGGCAGAGATTATTATGACCGAGGCTACGATCGCTATGACAGATGTGACGAGTATGACTACAGGTACTGGTGAGTCATTATCAGCATCCCAAAGTCGGCGTTCCACTGTTTTGAGACAAAGGTTTGATCACAATGCCATTTTGCAGTCCAAGGCGTTCTCCATCACCCTACTACGGCCGATACAGGTCACGTTCACGCTCCTACAGCCCACGTAAGTGTGAAGCCTCCAGTAGAAAGTTTGCCAGGCCACATCCATTCTGTGATTATCAGTCATTTGTTCAAATGCCATTTTATTTATCTAAGAACAATAATACAGTGAGTAATACATGTTTACCTTACTACTGTGTATTTTGTGTTATCTTCTCACAGGACGATACTAAAGGACCAGCGATGTTCAGCTTTCCTTCCATAATTGATGATGTTTAACTCATTAAGGTGTTTCAGAGGGGAGACTCTTGACTACCATGTCTATACACGCAGCTATCTCGACTTTGGGATATTCCTTGTTTACTTTCAAAAGATGTCCTTTAATTTATCTGTTCTTCATGTATCCATGTTGAGTGTGAGCAAAGAACTCAGACTTTGGCACCGGTGGTAAACTCAGTCATTCATTCCCCTCTTGTTCCAAGTGTAGTCATTTACCTTTTCTTCAATTAAATAGTAGATAATGAGCTTTCCTCCTGGCTTATCATGCTGATCTATTACAATGTGTTTTTCATTTTACAGATGGAGGTAAAACCAGTTTTGCTTGGGGATAACATTAGGATTACCAATACTTTGTGCTTAAATACATACAATAAATGTGTATTTTGTTGTGAAATGAATCTCACAACAAAAGTCGCTTGGTAAGTAGAAGGTAGAGCAAAAATTTAGCACCACCAGCAATCCCTGTTCAGGTTCTCTGCTCACGATCTGTTCAACATTCTTAGTTGAGGAAGTTGCCCGTTGAGTTTCTTCAGAGAATTTTATAACCATGCACTGCTTTTTTTATTTATTTTTTTTTATTTCGTTGTTTCTTTGTACTGAAATACAATTGTATGAATTATAAAATTTGCAAAGTGGTTTTATGACCTGACCCATGAAAGTGCGCTACAGTTGGCTTCGATGGAGCTAGGAAGTTGGTCGGATGAGTTGAAAAACGAGTTCGGAGTCCTTCGCAGTTCACGGCTGGTGCTAGGACATCGCTCAGTGTTATGGTGGCGTTCACAAAAACTGCACTTTGGAAACAATAGATCCTTTTTACAAGTTTAGTCCGCTGACGCTTGAGCCACACAACTGAACATTAACCAGGTCTTGTTTGGTGTTTTTCCATTTGATTTTAAGCGATTCACACTCCCAAAAGAACCCATAGGGACCAGTGACGCTGTGTCAAGAAGCATACACAGGTCAATTGGGGTTCTGAAAAAAAAAAGGTTCTTTTTAGGAATCCTTCTCACTGCCAATAACGATGCATCATCGATGATGTCACTTCCACACCCCATTTATAACACATCAAATGTTGCCGCCTTCGTGAATCAGCTTCCCCACTTAGAGCAATATCTTGAGACTGCACTTTCGCAACATTATTACACCTGGGTTCGGATTTGTGTATTGGATCGATACTATTCAAGAGCTATCTTGGAAGAAAGTAGCCAAAGTAAACTTCACCTGTAGAGCTAAACTGAAATTAAAGCTTTTCATTCGGGTGAAGCCGATGATCACTTTTGACGTGTGAAGGGGCCCCCCTCGCACTAATGTGCTCATTTACAGAAGCCATGATAATTCCTGGCGTACCAAGAAACTCAGCGGCCGAAGGGTCAAGTGTCACTACACGTAAAACCCCAGATTATAAGCGTTCCTTCGATTTAAAAGTTTGTGCGCTTAGCTTCGCAGCCCCCCCCCCCAAAAAAAACATTTGAGAGTTAGCAACTTTTTCTCGATAAGCCAGATCTTCCCAAGGTGAAAGACACAGGTAATCAATAGGATTTTTTTTTTTTTTTTTTTTTACCCATCAGATCTGCGGTCACGTTGACATATTCCCCTTATATTGTGTGACATCTGTCATTCCAGAGATGTATATTGACCCAGGTTTAACTATTAAGAGAAGTTTGGTCTGGGGAGCATCATCTTTGGCTAAACGGACAATATCAAATGGTAACAAACTACCCACAGTAGGAAGCGCTTCACAAAGAAAAAGAAGAGTGTGAACTTCAAATGATTTATTTTGGCTTTTTTAAACAGTTACACAACACTTTGTACGAGCCAAAGAAAACACCAGGTGCGACTTGTAGCTCCTTAACATGAGTTCGGAGCTGGGAGTTTGCCCTCCTGCGCCCTCGAACGATGCTCAACGCTACAGTCAACAGCAAGGGATTATATTACGTATGTTTTAACATAGGACAACTCTGGGTGGTGGTGTTGTGACTTCCCTCATGTCTACAGCAGTAAATGCATGGGTTGGGTCCAGTAACAAACATTTACTGTTTTCACACCAGCTACTCCGTCCACTATCTCATCTGCAAGTTCTTGGTTATTTTTTGGGCGCGAAAAACAGAAACGTCCCCCCCCCCGTCCCCCGTCCCCTGACAAATCATGTTTTGAATGGATTTTTCATGCAGACGTCTTAACTTCAAGAGATGTGGTAATTTTCTATGCAGTGTAACCAATGCACGCTGGCAAGAAAAACAAACAAATCTATTAATTACATAGTTTGATTTAATTGTAGCAAATTAAAGCATATTAGCATTGAAAAAAAATTCATTGAAATACTTTACTAAGTTACATCAGATCTCGGTACAACAAACAATCCCCAGACAGCTTATTATTTGTGCAATGACACAATTTGAAAAGCTTTGCTGGATTTAACCCTACCCCCCATTAATCCACGCGTCAAACATTTCCAATGACGTGACAGTACACATCAAATCAATTACAATTCCCAAAAGTCAGTCATTTACGCAAGGCTAACAATTGTTACGTACAGTTTTCCACCCAAGACAATGTGGAAGTGTGTAGCACACAATAAATAACACCCATTGTAAAAAAATAATTTAAAACGGGAGGCACAAATAAAACCAACTTTCCACGTCTTTTGGGGGGGATAATGGGAGAAAGCAGTTGCAAGCAGGCTTATGAAAAAATAAAGAAAAGTTTAAGAGTAAATTAGTAAATAGCGGCAGCAACGAAGGGATCCCACGTTTAAACTGCGATAGGTGACAACAACAAAAAAGGACAAACAGTCGAGGCACTGCTGGAAAACACCAACAACATCCAATCAGAAATGCTGGAAAATACAGAGTCAAAGGAGCCCTGCACAATCGACAAATGCTTTCAAACAAACAAACAAACAAGAAAACCTATTTGGGTGTTCCCACAAAAATGTGACGTTATTTCGGTCAGGTGTGGTTGAATTTTTCAACTTTTGATTAGTTTCAAAAAATTCAAAATTGACAGTGGAGGAGGGGAGCGCTTCTGAAACAATACCTGACGTCTAGTTGCTATTATTAGACCCCCCCATACCCACCCACCCCAGCCCGCTTCCAACCAGACAAACACCCCGGGGATTTATCCCTGAATAGTAATAATTATTATTGTAATAAATATATTGATAATAATCTGAATTAAAAATAAACAACAACACTTCTATGCGGTTCCCGGCGAGAAAAGGCGATTCATCGCTTTCCACATGACGTGGAACTTGTGAGCCTTGGCAGAAAACAAAAAAAAAAAAGTTAAATGTTTACGATCACATTAAATATATCTTTTTGGCTGTAAGTAAAAAAAATCCAAAAGTGAAAAGGGGATAAATTAAGGGGGGTAAAGTAAGGCTCTTTGGCGTTTGTTGAGAGGAGGGGACCCAACCGCCATTTTCTGAGATCAGGGGGTGTCATCTCAGGAGGAATAACCTAACTATTTCTTCTTTTTTTTTACCCCATTTTCTTGCACTGATCCCAGCGTGTGTGTGTGTGTTCGTGTGTGCAAAACAACACGCCAAGAAACACACACACACACACACACACACACACACACACACACACACACACACACACACACACACACACAGGCGTCGCGACCGTGGAAGCGGTACCTCCCCACAACACCACATGCTCACAAACAAAAAAAAACAGACTCCTACCTTCTTCTCTC
>CAAKHD010005427.1:0-17970 GCA_901007705.1 Fistularia tabacaria
CCCCGCCCCCGGAGGCGGGGGGGAGAAAAAAGGGGGGGGAAAAGAAGGAAGGGGGGGGGGGGGGGGGGGGGGGGGGGGGGGGGGGGGGGGCAAGGGGGGGGTGGGGGCTCACTGGTTGAGGCTGCAGCAGCTCAGGTAGCTGATGGTTTTCCCCTCGCCGGGCATGGGGGCGGCGTCGCTGTTGTCCAGCTTGTTGAGCTTGGCCTCTCGGATGAGCCTGCAGGCCAGATCCAGGAAGAGCTTCTCCACATTGTCGGACTCCTTGGCCGAGGTCTCCAGGTACAGCATGCTCTGCGACTCGGCGAAGTCCTCGGCCCTCTGCCGGAGAACCTCCCTCTTCTCTGCCAGATCGATTTTATTACCTGTCACGTGCAGACATAAAAAAACGTCGGTGTCAGCGATTTGGGCGAGTTAACGGCGTGGCTTCCTGCGTCTGCACACAGATTGTTTGCTAAATAAAACGGCGCGTTGGAGTGTGTGGACAAGACAGATGGAAGTGTGTGTGTGTGGGATGGATGCAAGCGCGGCGAGAGATAAAGCTTTGTGTTCCCGAATAAATGGCTCTGGCGGTCAGAAGAACTCTGGCAAAAAAATAAAATCCTGACATGAAGTCCACGAGAAAGCCACTTTCTCACAGCAGGAACTTCTTGCGGTTCCTAGATCCTTTTCAGGAACGAGAGCATTCCTTGGTGCATTCAGACAGCAGAGGAATCAGGGACCTCCAGTTTGTAGAACCATCTCCGCTCCTTCTCCGAGGCGGGGTCTTTTTACGGTTCCACAGGAACTCATATCACCAGGGTGTTTGATGGGACTCATAAGCCACGACCGTCACCAGACACTTCCTGCGGACTGCAGGGCGCCGTTTTTAAAACCAACGCAGTCACTGGTACGCTGTTTTCTGAGGAAAACGGACAGAAGCGGCGAGAGATGGATGAAGAGGTCCAAACTTCTCTGCTACGCCACAGTGGGGTTTCCAGGGCTCGCAGAGGAACATCGAAATTTTGGTCAAAATAAGTACAGAGTGAGCTAACGCGAGGTTATTCACACGGCAAAGCAGCGCGGGGACAAGATAAAAACACTTCAACCCATCCGACGCTCCATGGTTCTTTTTCCACGCCGTGCACTGGGCTCTCCGTGTCGTCTGCGTCCTCATCCTCTTGTCTGCGGCGGTTTGTTTTTGAGCGTGACCCTTGAGGTGCACGAATCAGAGCGCGGTCCCTTACAACCTATGAGAATGCAAAACTGAGAGGTTCCCCTTAGGAGGGGACTCATTCCTGGAAGCACTTTCCAGCTGGACGGTTCTTCGAACTTTCCTTTCCCAAAGCGGCTGATAGAAGCGGAGCAGACTCTGCAGCAGTTGTGTAATATCGGTCCAAGTCCAGCTTGGCGTCTCCAGACCATCGGCGTTCGGTCCTGGACCGCAGTGTTCTCACTCCCGTCCAACAGCACGGCGAAAGTTTACGATGCGGAAGTTTAGACAGGAAAACACCGTCATTGCAAAAAGTTGCCCGACCGATCATTCTGTCAGTTATATTGTTATTTGTATTTATCTATGTCCTTTCTGATCCTTCCCACGCTCTTATCAACACTTCCTATACCTTTAAATGAGTCGCACTCACACGTTGCTGTGAAATGGATGCTGAATGCATGCTATGCACAGGAGATGCAGAGAATGATGCTAGGGTTGCGAGCCAATCAGAAACCCAGGATACAGAACACCATGCTCTGTTTTGTTACCACCCGAGAAAACCCTTAGAAAATGCTGATTTGACAATAAAAATAATTGAAATAATAAATATATAAAAAAAACATTTATACTGCAAAAACTTGTGGTATCGCAAAAATCTAGGATATATAACTGAATCGCAGATTAAGAATCCGGATTTGGGATCTGCGATCCAGTTTTAAAATTCAAACAGAGTTCTCACTCCGGTCCAAAAGCGCGGCGAAAGTTTGAGATGCGAAAGTTTGGACTCTAAAACACCCGGCCGGAGGAAGTTCTGCCCCTCGGTTCCCATCACAACCCCAGTCGAATCCCCTCCTCTGAAGGTCCGAACTCCGACATTTAACCCCCCATCCCAGAGGACCGAAGGCCGCTCTTACCGACTAATATAGTCACCACTTCGTTGTTGGCGTACTGCTCGATCTCCCTCAGCCACTCGGGAAGGCACCTGAAGGAGTCCTCGCAGGTAATGTCGTAGGTGAGAATGAGGGCGTTGGCACTGCGGTAGTAACTCTGAGTGATGGAGCGGAACCTCTCCTGTCCGGCCGTGTCCCATATCTGGAGCTGCAGGAGAGCATCGCATTTCCGTTAAACCGCAATCGATCCGTTCGTTGCGACGACACCGAGACACCTTGTGAACGTCTTTGCCCACCTTGACCTTCTCCCCCTTGATTTCCACTGTTTTAATCATGAAATCTACCCCGATTGTAGCCCCTTGTCCAGGTGGGAAAAGGCCCTTTGAGTGAAAACAGAAAACAAAGACGTGAATTCCTGCATTCGTTCATTTTTCAACTCACACCGGACGGACTGACCTGAGTAAAGCGGCGGACGAGGCATGTCTTCCCGACTCCGGCGTTTCCAATCAGAACGATTTTGAACAGGTAGTCATAATCTTCCATGCTCATGCTAAACTGGGACGGCAGGGGAAGAAAAAAAGGGAGGGTGAGTCGGTGCGTCATCATCGTCGTCGTCACCGCTGTCATGACCGCGCCAGAGCTGGGATTCACACAGGAGGCGGCCGTCGTCGAAAGTCAGATTTTAACTTCCACGGCGCCAAATCACAACTCAGTCTTCTGATGGCCCTTCCCATGTGGAGCAGGTCTGGACCACCACTCTTTGAGATGATCTACAGGAACCCGACGTTTCCCACCGGGAGCAGGGCGCTCGGCGACAGCGGCGAGGGAAACAACAGCTTTTACCGGCGCAGAAACCTCGGACAGAGGCCTTCTGCCTCGACCAGAGAGAGACAAAGAAAGATTGTGATGCAGACAGAGGGGATGATCTCCCAGTGACACCTGTAAGTGCTAACATGCTAGTAGCTGACGCGATGCAATAATAGCTTCAATGTTCATGAAGGAAATAACAACGGTGGACACCTGGCGAGAGGCCACGCCCCGCATGAGAGAGGCCAGGGACTCGGACGAAGATACGAGGATACATTCATGCCCTGATGAGGGGAGGCGGGAGGAAAGAGAGAGGAGCATCGTGGGATGTAAGCCTATGGCAGCGTAGCCCGTTGCTAGCCTAGCGCAAACCATACGCTTTGCTTAAGAACGGGCTTAAAACTTTTGTTTTTGACAAAGAGTGGGCGTCCACCTTGTGTTTTGAGTCCAAAAGTAGCCTTGCGTCCAGAGACTGAAGAGATCTGACTGGGTGGTCGGGTTCTGAGAATTCTCTGAGATATTGTGGCGTCCAGCCATTTTGGAGGAGGATTTTAAATTCTGCAGAGAAAAGCCAATCCCGGAGGGACACAATCCGTCTGGCGCGAGAAGCCGAAACTAACTTTTTTTCTTATTTCGCCGTCTCCTGACCGTCCTCTGAGGATCCATCTAACGCTCACCCAAAGCACTGTGCAACATCAGCTCAGGTTAGGTTACCCTGTCACTAGTTGTTACGGTGTTATTGCTAATCGTGGAGCTAGTTTCGGGAGCTCCAGGGGGCATGGTCTTGATGGGCACGCTCTTGTTAGCTCGCTTATTTTGCACGCTGGCTCCGTTCCGGCCTCGGACGCTTTTCGCGCCTGGCATGAATGACACTTACTTACATAGCTTTGGAGAGGAGATGAGAATTTAAAAATCACGCAGCACACGCCAAAAAACATACACACACAAATACATCACGTCATGAAACATACATCTGATAAAGTTGTTATACACATTATCACTATTTATCATAAATAGTCTGATGTATGTTTATAAGTGCTTTATCTACTGTAAAGTGTAACACTTCGCTTTGCCCTTTCAATGCATATTTACCCTCAGTCCTTTGTGAGTTTGGTTAGCTCATAATAATGTCATTCCAACGCAATAACTGGAAGTGAAAAGAGAAAAAAAAAAGCCTTGACGTTGCAAATTGCAAAAGCGACCAGTCACCAGCGGCGTCAGCGCGGATCACATGAGTTGTAACCTCTGGGTGCAAAAAAATAGAAAAAAGAAAAGTTCATTTGTACCAAAACAAAAAATAGAAAAACAAACATCCGTGCGCTTCCGGCACCCCCCCCCTCCTGAAAGTAGGAGAATAAAAATATAAAAAACACAAACAAAAGAAAACGTCCACGCCGTGCCCCCCCCCCCCCCCCCCCCCCCCCCACCCCCCACTTTTTTTTTTTTTTGCATTTTAAAGGGAAATAGGGGGTTGGTCATCGAGCATCACACTGGGCAGATTGTGTTGGCAGAGGAAAACTCTGCCCGGTTGAATAATCTGTCGGATTAAACACGAAGATGCACAAAGATAATGCCTGTTTTTGCAACCGGCGGCGTGACAGAAGAGAGAGAGAGAGATCTGTTTTCCCTGCAGCCCCGTTGCATCCCCGGGGCCTGCACGGTTCCCCCTGATCCCGGTATTTGGGGGTGGGCTGGGGCGGGGGGGCCTTGCCAAATAGTGCGCCGGCTCTCCGGCAGCCCTCGACGCCGGGAATCGCTCGTCGGATCCAGCCTCCTCCGCGCGGGAGGAGCCGCCGCGTCGCACTTCCATCGCCATTATCAGAGCTCGCCGGTGCGCAGCTGGAACTCCAGCCGGGCAGACCCTCCCTCCTTCCCCGCGGTTGTTCCCCCGAACCACGTCCGCTATCCGCCACCCCACCCCCGGATCGGCCGCGCTCGGTGCGGGGACGCGGCGGCCCGGGCGACCCTGGCCATTTTGCAACAAAGTGGGAGATGCAGAGGCGAATGTCACATCGCGGCCGGAGAGAGTTTGCACTTACCCCCCGAAAAATCCAGGGGTTATCCCCCCCCTCCCCCCGGACGTTGTACTACTTGGTATGCATAGGTCACCTCATCAGATAGGCAAAGCTGGTGCTGGGCAGGGCATTATTCCTCTGGCCGCGTATCCTCAGTAGCCTGGTTGAGAGAGGAGCAGCAGGAGGGGAGGAGGAGGAGGAGGAGGAGGAGGAGGAAGAGGAGGACTGCACTTCAATGATGTCACCGGCTGACATTCAAACTCGCTGTTCCTCGGGGTTACTTTGTGCAAATGTGCTTTTGTCCGCGTCTGTGAACGCACCTCCCCACCCGCTCCACCCCACTCCCCGAACCGCACCGCACCGCACCGCACCGCACCGCAAGGCGTGCAGCAAGTCGAGGTGATGACACCGATGGCAATATTCATAATATTCAAATTTATAGTAAGATTAGGGATGGCTATTTTGCACGGTGCTTTGTTACATTTTACTGTCAACATTACCCAATAGCTTACCCAATTTGGCTTCAAATTAGCTTTATACAAAAAAAACAATCGCCCTTTGCTGTTATTTAAGTATAAATCATATTGGTTTTCATTGTGCCGATTAAATATATTTTTTAAAGAAATTAAAATAATTTAATAATTTGTCGCTTTGGCAGACAAAATCTAAAATGAATCCAATTAACGTCACTGAAATCGAGGCGGAACCCGGAACCGAAGCGGCTGCTCCTTTTTCCACACGGACGTTTTGTGCGGTTGCACGGCGTGTCCTTGACTTCCTGCCGGAGGTTATAGCTAGTGGTCTGAGCTCCGTATCACCGTGGTCATAATTTTTTTTTTGCTGAACTTTGCGAGCGAATTCTGGGAATGGGGCTCGTACCAGAAGAGGGGAAGGTTCTCCCTCCCCCGGGAATCGCCAACCGGAATTCGGTGTGGCTCGCCGGCGTCGGCTGGCTCTCCGCGATGCTCCACAATGCTATGAACCACAGGCCGCCGCTGAGAGCAGGTTAGCATGTTTGTTGACGTTAGCATCTCACACCCACCGCTTATTCATTCTTCAATATTAATAAGAAAAACCTTGTAAACGTGGCGCAGCAAGACGTAGCGTAACCCGCGACAATGATTGATTGAAATTTAACGGCTGTTTGGAGACTATTTATATTTGAAAAATCGCATCACAACGCAGTGGGTTAGCTATTCGCCCGAATGCACATTGTATTTTAAACTATCGACGAAATGCACCCCAAATCGGCACACTTTGTATTTGCTCGTTTACACGACAGAAAAGTCCACAAGTCAAGCGCATTTGACTATTATCCGCAACAACATGTAAAACATGTTGCGGAAAATAGGCAATTAACCAACACTGCTCTAAAAAACCTATGCTGCTTTGAAAAGGACTATCATCAGGCGGTTTCGCTATGCAAGAATGTGCAATGACACTGCAGATTTTTTCTATTAATTCATGATGGTATTTAATAGATGTGCACCTGAAGAATGTACTAAACGCAGCGAAATATTTTTAAAGAATTAATTTAAACGTTTTTTTTAGCAGGCCTTAAAGATACAGGAAATGAAGCGTCACTATTGCTTGTTTGTGTGTCTGTCCTAGGTGACCCGTAGACTCCCAGTGCTCAGTTGTATACAAGTAAAGATATATGATCCTTATTAGTGATTTATATCCAAGGAAAAGGATCTCAAAATCAATCTTCTCGCAGGCAGGAAGCCGCATGATCTGCCCGATCAATGAAGTATCACATGACTGGCTTGTTTGTTTCAATTTGAGATTTTTCTGTAGGTTTTTTTATGTTTGAAAATACTATGCTTTATGGTTGCAGTATATGGTAAGACTGGAGGAAATCCCATTTTGATATGAATTCAAAGGTACTCAACTTTTCTCTACTTCTCTCCTCGGTCAGGGGTTCACCGGCAAGTCTTGCTGGCAACAATCGGCTGGTTCATCGGCTACCACGTGACAAAATATGAGAATTACACCTACGCCAGGCTCGATCGAGACATGAACGAGTATATCAAACTCCACCCGGAGGATTTTGCACCAAAGGGTAAGTCCGTTTTCTGGACAGGGAGGATTAGAGAGGGATCCAGATAGTGCTTTTTATCTGGGTCTTCGTATTTGTACACGAGCTCAGAAACGGTCTCTCAGTTTCATAGAGAGAGATTCATCACACCATCTGTTGATAGAAAAAGATTAGACTTAAAAACTGGTTCCATGATGAAGATCTGTGGCAACATTTATATTTGACTTTGTAAGGTCTGTCATTCCCCTTTCTTGCCGACACAGTTTCCCTTTTTAAATACTTTCATTTTTATCTGTATCAAGATTAGCAGCAGGGCTTTGCAGATGTTGATGATTCAGCAGTCTTTAACCCAGAATCCCCGCCATGTGGTGGATGGTTTTGCACTTGAAGCATCTCGTGTCATTCAGCTGCAGTAAACTGTAACCTGGACATTCCCATGGTCTCACTGGATTCATATTTTGTTTTACTCTCTGTTGTCATGTCAGAGAAAAAGACCTTTGCGGAGATTGTGGAGCCCTTCCATCCTGTGCGCTAAGATCCAACACCCGCCTTCGTGGAGGAGGGAGGGAGGGAGGGAGAGAGAGACAGACATTTTTCCAACCACCAGCTCTCCTTCAGGGCGTTTTCCGTGAGCTCCTGCTGTCCATTATGTGAGATAAAGCTGTGTATATAATAAAAGAAAAATATCCAAATCAAGCATGACTGAGTGAAACTGATTATGTCGCAACAAAAGCCTCAGCTCCGTTTCATGTTGGGCTCCAGTTTCATCAACATAGAGCATTTATCGATGCTGTATGATGATGAAACAGAACTTTTATCGTCTAAAAACTGAATAGACTAAACTTGCTAGGGGTGACTTTTAAAGCGAAGACAAAAACAATGACAGATGTTTCCATTTTTATGACACAATGAAGGTTACAAGTTAAGGGGGGGGGGTCACAATACGAGTCGGGGTTCCCGCTGCATCTCTGCGGCAATTTCCACTTTCCATGTCCAAAGACGGCAGCCTCAAAATTTGGGAACCCCAATGATGTCCATGTATTTCTCTGTGAGGCTGCGGGTCTTCTGCGTGAGGTGGCTCATCACGGAGAACAGTCCCCTCAGGTGGAAATGGAAGAGGGTCTCTGGGTCCGTGTCCAGCAGCGGCTCCAGGTTCTTGTAGAGGGTCGCGCTGTGGTCGTCCAGTGGAACCAGGCTGCTCTCCACCGCGTTCCTCACGGCCTTGAGCATCAGGTAGTTGGCGTACATGTCCCCGCAGGTCTCCTCTGTCGCCACGGCGTCCCACGGCTCATCGGCGGGGACGTCTCGCAGCAGGCTCGGCAGGAGGACGGTCTGCTCCATTTGACTGGCGGCTGAGCAGTAACTTCTGAGAGCCAAGAGCAGACTGTTCTTGTTGGCTGTGGCCTCCGCTGACTGCATGGTTCCAGCTGGACGGGTGAGCGCCTCGCGGTGCTGCGGCGGCAGGCAGTCGGGAGCGACGCGGAGCAAACGCGGCTGAGCTTATATGCGGAGCCGGAGGTTGGCTTAAAGGAATCATCCGATATTTTTAGGAGTGCTATGTGGAGTCAAAGCCCTTATCTGTTTGGTTTGATCTGTCCTCACCTTATGACCAAACCCTAAACCCAGGTGAACCCGCGGTGCATTATTAACCACGCACAGCGTCCGAAAGGCCTCGTCACGCGGGGTCCGATAATGATTCACAGCTGACGTGAGCCGACATGTTTGAATCTTAAAATGCCCGGCTTCCACCGAGGTCACCTGTGTTTATATTTTAAGTTGTGTGAATAAGATAAACAGGGTCCAGAGCTGACAGGACTTGGAGCTCGCCCGGAAACGAGGATGCGAAGGAAGTCAGGCTCTCACGGCGTCTTCAGGGAAGACGCAGGGGTCCTGCGGGATCAGGGCCAACGGGCACGCTGCCGCGACAGGATCTGTCGTTATTTCAAAATGTAATGAAACATGTTACGTATCAGAACTGTGAGGAGTCAGGTGGTTTAAAGCAGCGTTCGCCAACCTTTTTTGTACCGGGGACCAGTTTTATGCTTGAAAATGTTTCCGCGGACCGATAAGAGGCACAGGGGTTCAGATAATAAAAACCTCTGTCGGTTCACAATATTTGTGGCGAAGCAGTTTTGAGGGTTTCACAGCTTCATTAGCTAGCCGTTCACCGCAAATAATGCATAGCGGGCGCAGAGCTTGCGTATCACCTTTTGCGATGAACCCCTAACTTAGGTAGGAATCTTGATTTATTTTTTTAAATACAGCTCTCTTTTTTTGCTGGCAGTCTGCGACGCTCTTGCAGTCTCGTCGTTTGCTCTCCGGCGACTTTTGTTTCCCGCCCATTTTTTCGGAGTTAAATGCGGCAGTTAGGCAGAGGCGGAAACAGTCGTTTTAATGAGATCCGGAAGGTCAAATGAAAAAAAGTATAATTTGTACCAAGAAAGATTTTTTTCGCGGTACGCTACCAAATGATCCGGGGATTGGGGACCCCTGGTTGAAAGGACAACCCAAAGTTTTTGTTGTTGCATAATCCCCCCAGATATTGCCTTCACATCAGCCAAATTTAAGCACAACCTCCATTCCCGGCAGGCAATATGTGCTGGCTGAGGTAATTTAAATAAATGCCAGAGATTGAGGACGGCTGCATTTGGACTGAGGTTGCGGTCGACATGCGAGCCGATCCTGCACTTTGCAGAAAGTGAAAGATGCGCTTGGTCGCCGCGGTGATGCACTTTGGAGAAAAACACCACTGAGGGGGAAAAAAATGAAATGAACAAAAGGACGGCCAGCTGTACCGTTACATAAGAGTTACCTCGCCCGGCTTCAGCAGATCCTTTCGGCCATGTCAACAAACCTAAATGCCACCGGTTTCTGCCAGGTTAGGTAATCATTGCACCTTTGGACCCTACAGAAATCCACCAACCGTTACATAAAGGTCCGATGCGGACGGTCGGATTGTGCCGACTGACCCCCGGCCAAACAACCAACGTTTCATCCTCATCAAATGAAATTGCGTCACCTCATGTTTTGTTTTGTCACGCAGATCGCCGGGACAACGTTTGCCCCGGCCAGCTGACCCCGCTGACGACCCTCCGAAGAAGAGCTTCTGGAGAAGGGCGGGCAGGTAAGCATCACAGTATTCACATCAGATCGGGGGTCGGGGTTATAGTATGTTTATAACATGAGTCACCCCGAATTTACTTACATGCAGTACATTCACATAGGTATTTTACATGGTAAACACGCATCCCAGCAACGCGATGAGTCCATTTTGAGGAAAATCTGGATCTCTGCTGTGGGAAGAGACAAGAAGAACCACGCGGTAAAAACATGCCAGTGTCGTTGTCTTTTTTTGTTGTAAATATTGCATCGATTTTAAGGCAACAGTCAGGTAACTCAAGTGCTTCTTTACGCTCTCCGTCCTTCCGTCATCGTTTTCACGCAGATACTAGAGCTAGAACAAAACGGTAACGGTGGGGATTTTACATTTTGGGGATTCTCAGTGTTACATTCTAAACAGACGACCGAGATGCTGTGATTGGACGTGACCACGGCTTACTTTATCTCCCGTCGGACCAATCGGAATCCGAATTTGACTTCATCGTGTGCAATTTTACAGCTGTTGAGTTTCTATGAAGAATGAGCGCCAAAGCTGCCCACCCAGTCTCTGGATTGAAGCGTCTCTCCACTTCCCGCCCTGTCGCTCCGAGTTCAGCGAAACCAGAAGGTCCCGGTTGGACTGGTTAAGATCGAGATCCGGCGCCGGGCCTGGCTGTCTTTCGCCAGAGTTCCATCGCAAAGGGCCGTCTTGCAGGAGTGTCCGGAGTGCAGGCAGAGGGAGGGAGGGTCTCTGCTTCCCCCCGCCGAGGCAGAGCGCTCTTGGTAGAGTTCATTCGGAGAGATCAGCTCCACCTCTTCGCCGAAGCGCACGCACACTCCCGCACTCCTTCCTCGGTATGAAAATCCACCAATTTAAACCCCTTTCAAAGTCCGGCTTGTCCACAAGGGAGGGTGTGGAGGGAGGGGGGGGGTCGGTTCATGCCTTTTTCTGCTGACCTCTGATGATGATTTCCAGCACGTGGGTGAGATCCATCATCTTGGTGAGCATATCCATGATGTCGGGATGCTCCCGCGCCCCGCTGATGAACTCCTCCAGGGTCAGCTCACCTGGAGGGAAAAAAAAACAACAACATGAGCTTGTGAAAGGATGGCTTCCGTCCAGAACGCCTGGACTTGAGGGAATCTACTGAATCCACCCTTGCTCATTCACTTAGGGAGGATAAGCAGCTGTAAGGTTTAGAGTTCAAATGAGAGGTCAGAAAGTTCCACGTGGAAACTAGCTTGGCCGAGACCCAAGAGAGGGATTAGCGGTTTCGGACAGACGATCTCAGAAGGACGAGAAAGAACTTCTCGTTCAGATTCCTACAGGTTTGAAACGTGCTTCTGCAAAACCCAACTTACAGGGGAAGTGGACATGGACGGTGGTGTCTGGGTAGCCCCCCCCCCCGTTATATTGTTTCCCAGAAAGGTCAACACATGACTTTTCTCAGTCGATTTTTGATCTCTTCATCCATGTCAATGGAAAATGGCAGGCCCTTTGGGATAATAAGGGACTAGTAGTGGTCCCAATATGGATCCCTGAAGTACCCTAGGAGGTACCTCAGGCTTGATAGCAGAGTATGCAAACTTCCTTTTCAAGGCTATTAGAAAATGATTTCTCCTTCCTCTTCTTCTTTGGAATAACTTCATGTCCTCTGTCTCCGATCCATACATCTTCTTTTAGATCTTCCTCGAGGCCTCCTGCCTGGCAGTTCCAACCTCAGCATCCTTAAAGTAGTCCAGTCACCATCCCTCCTCTGGACGTGTCCAAACCCACTCAGTCTGACTTCATCTCCAAAACATCTAACGCGTGGTGTCCCTCCGATGAACTCTTTCCTGATCCTCTCCAGCCTCACCACTCCCAAAGGGAACCATAACATCTCCATCTCTAGGAAGTAACTTGATTAGCATTGCATTTATCAACGCTGCCTACCTACCTAGTGTCACTGTGATGATAAGGACTACATGTTCTAACCAGCGATACAGTTCACCACTCTGAGGAAGACTCTGAGGCAGCCTTCAGAAAGTGGTTACCTTCTCCGTTAACGTCGATCTTTTCGTAAATGAGGGTTACGATCTCCTCCGGAGGGACGTCGTAACTCCTGGTGATGTCTTGGATAGCCTGCAGGAAGAAGTCAGGCAAATGATTGCTGTGCAAACAACTTTTATCATATGCCGATAAGAATATTAATATTTAGCACTGCTTTACAAATATTTACAAGTACAACGACAATCGAGGTTCTTCCAAATATAACTTTGCAGCAAAGAACACAGGATCATGTGTGATTTGCGTGATTACTTCGAACAGTGGAGGTGGTTACAAGAGCAGTCATATTTAGACCGGGGTTCGGATAAGAAGCCCTGGATTATGTGCCGTGTTCAGTTCATTGCCACCTAATTCCATCTCTGCTCTCTGTCAGAGTTAAGCCTTCGGACACGGAGAATTCCGAGACGCACAATTCTGTGAATTCCTAATCGTGAATTGCTTAATGAAAATACTTTGAAAATAGTCTCCAGCTCCTCCTTGTCGATTTTCCCGTTTCCGTCTTGGTCGAAGAGCTTGAAGTACCACTTCAGTTTCTGGTTGATTTCTCCTTTCAGGAGTAAACTTATTGCCGCAATGTATTCAACAAAGTCTATGTAGCCATCCTGCGAATAAAAAGCAGATGAAAATGCAGTTATTGGCAAAGCCTTGTTGATCAGAATCTCATTAGTACTGGCAAATCGTGATGCTAGTAGCAGTTTAGAATAAGCTGCGGTACAAAGGGTGGCGTTAATCCCCAGAGACAGTGATTTAGCAAGCAGTGACCTTTAATGCTCTGTTGTGTGAAAGAGTTCAGATCACGACAAGAGAACCTCAGAGGTTTAATCCCTTTGTTTTCTCAACTATTTCTTATATATTTGCATTCGCTCCGAACAGTCAGGCTAACTTGCTCACGACACGGGATATGATTTTAATAGCGAACAAATAACAAACAAACCAGACTATGACCATGTTGGAATTTGGCTAGTTGTAAGTTAATATCATGCTTTTGACATTCAACCCCCTCCCCCTCCATGAAATCCCTAATTTGGCTGAAGTTCTTCTAAAAAGCCCTTCTGAAGTGGTGCATACGTCTCCTATATGCAGACGATGCAGTGGAGTTTATTAGTGGAGTCTCATCAGCTGTCTGGTACCTCAGTTAGTGTCTTTACCATCTGATTCCTTTATCCAGCCCAAGCAGCAGGTGTTTTCTTACCCCGTCCATGTCAAAGGTGTAGAAGACTTGGTCCACGTAGCTGCTGGCCTCCTCGGTCATACCGTTCATCTCCAGCATGGTCTTGAGCTCGAAGAGCGTGATCAGCCCCGACGGAGACTCCCTCATGAATTTGGTATACCAGTGGTGCATGTCCTCCTCCAGGATGTCGTCCAGGTTGGAGCTGTGGGCCCCCATCCTCGTACCAACGCCTGATTCCCGCACAGAATCCCACGAAGAGCCAGCACTGAGACTGAGGCGAGCAGCGGCAGTGATGGAGTGGCAGTGCTGCGGCTGAACCCTCAGGCTGCGAAGGGGCTTAGTCTTGAAGACTTGCAGGAGCCAAAAGAAGACATAACCCCTTAATGGGATAAGTGGAGACTTTTTCCAAGAACCCTTGGCTTCCTGCATGTCTGTCGACTGGCCAAGGCCCAGGGAGCGCAGCGTCAACGAAGGAGGCTCCCTTCAAGCCGGAGCTCTTTTTTCCAAAACAAGTATGTGACTTGATAAGTTCTATTGTGTGATTGGTCAGGTAACTTTTTATCTTCAACAAGTCAGCCCACAAATTACACAATTGTTCCATTGCAAGTTTCATGCCAGGAAGGGGGGAAATATATCAGACTTGAGAAAGGAAAATAAGAAAAACAAATAGAAAATACTAACACATAATACTACACATAAAAAAGACAAATGATACTAATACCGCTACTACAGCTGCTACTGCTAATAATAATAAAGATAACGATGAAAATAATATATACTACTAATAATAGTAATGAAAATAACAATAAAATAATGACAATAATAGTAGTATAATGATAATAATAATACGATAACAATAACAATAATAATAATAATAATAATAATAATTGTTGTGGTTGTTATTATTATTATTATTATTATTATTATTATTATTTTTAGTAGTAGTAGTAGTATTATTATAATAATGAGTGGGTTTTGCATGTTTTCCCCATGTCTGCGTGGGTTTCTTACGGGTTCTCTGGTTTCCTCCCACAGTCCGAAAACATGCGGCAGGTTAATTGGAAATAAATTGCCCCCAAATGAGAGTGAGTGAATGGTCGTTTGTCCGTATATGTGGCCCTGCGATTGACTGGCAACCAGTCCAGGGTGAACCCCGCCTCTCGCCTGATGACATCTGGGATAGGCTCCAGCATCCCCCGCCACCCTGAGTGCAGGATAAGCAGCTGACGATGGATAGATGGATGGATAATAAAAAAAAAATTAATAATAATAATAATAGTAATAATGTATGCGTAGGTTTCCTCCGGGTTTAAAGTTTCTCCCCACAGTCTGAAAACTGGCAGTAGGTTCGTTGGAGACCCTAAATTACCTAGAGTGAGAGAGTGAAGGTTAGATCTGTAGAGTGAATGGTAGTTTGTCTCTATTTGACGTGTGAGTGAAAGGGTGAATGGTTTATGTCGCCATAGGTGATCCAGGGTGAACCCCGCCTCTTGCCCAATCAGAGCTGGGATAGGATCCAGCATTCCCGCATACCTGAGTGCAGGATAAGCAGTATAGATTGTCATGGATGAAAGATTGAATGACTGAAGGATCCTCATCGTGTTACTGATATATAAAGATGTTATAGGACTAGGTGTGAGCCCTACTAAGTCTGCACCTGCTCAGTTGTCCTTCAGTCAGTGAGTGGACTTAAATAGCCGGGGAGTCCTGGGGAATTCCTCTGAACGTACTTAACCTATTTAAAACACACACGGGAGACTAACAGGATAATGCTGCGGTTGGCACACATTAGGCTTCTTAAGATACAGCTTATCACTTAAATGTTAACACATATGATATAATCCTGGCTGTGAACTCAGCTCAATGCCGGCGGCCTTCTGCCTCGACCAGTTGTGGTAGAAAGAGAGAAGGAGGGGTTTGAGGGTTGTCTGGGGCAAGAGCAATCGTCTCTTAGTAATAATACAAGTGGCGCTAACAGTTACATGCTAATAGCTAACATGATGGAATTATAGGTTCAATATCTACGTCAGAAATAGCAGTGGTGGACAGTGGTGGATTTAACCACAGCCCCACGGAAGTGAGGCCAGGTTTTTGGGAGAAGGTTTGAGGTTACCATCATGAGCATGAGTGCAGACAAGATACCAAGAGTTGGAGGAATGTGCATCATGGGATGTCCCTCAGTAGAGTAAGTCTGTGGTAGCATTTCCAGAAACTAGCGCTAACTCAACGCTTTATCAAAAAGAGAGGTTTTAAGGCTGCTCTTGAACATGGAGAGGATGTCCCCGCCTCCGGTTGGAGATTGGACGATGGTTCTGGACCGGAGCCGGTGACCCATGAATGAACCAAGGGTACGTCAGTGTGTCAGCTGTAGTAATGGGCCGCTTATAGCACCGGCTATCACAGCGTAAGAGCGTTTGCAGGGGTAAATCTGGTTTTAACAGATTAACAGTTCTCGGGATAGGACTGAGAACCCCCCTGCCACGGACGGAACCGTAAAACAGCCCGAAATTAGAAAACCGTCCGGGAGGGGATGATGGAAATCGCCGGAATCAAGGTCGCTTTCCACTTTTGCAACATCAAGTGATGGGGATATTTCACATGTTTCAAAGAGCAGGTGATTTGATTTGCTCTTCTGTGCAAACGAAGCCGCTGCTGAAATCCCGGCAATGGCTGCTGACGGTCGACCTTTCGAACCGGCGTGCGGCGCGGCGGGCTCGCCGGATTGCATTCAAAGTCGTGTTCAGTTATCAGTCCCATTTCAAAAGTCCCTTTGGAATTAGACAACGTTTGCGTTCAAGAGCTGCAGAGTTCCTCGTTTCACAAATCGCAACATTTGATGCTTCCTCCGACCTCAATCGGAAGTGTTTTTTAAAATCCTCCCCACGATTAATTGATTATCAAATCTCTGCACGGCAATTAGCGTTTGATCGGCGGCGGTTTTGATGAGGAGCCGACGGAGGGGATTCATTAATTAATAACAATCTTGCCGAGCGATTGCCGCTGACGGCCAAACAATTTTGGCATGAAGATTAATTATCGCTCTGATCTAATTAGAGAGTAGGCATGGCCGCCGCCGCCAGGAAGTAGACGGCGCCCTGACATTCGATTAAAGTGGATGAAAGAGCGACACGGCGGCGTTGTCATTAAATGCAGTCGGCCGGGACGGTAAATGTCAATGTTAATTCGAAAGAGGAAAGTAAAGAGAGGAAAGTGAAACGTATGGCGTGATGAGGGACTTTGGCACCCCCTGCTGTTCACTCCGAGCAGCTCCACCTCTGAGACCTGCAGACATAGATCTTCAGTTCCTTGTTCCTGCCAAGGCAGGTCATGTGACTCCTGGTGACGGATTCCTGCTCATTTTTAGCCTATTTCTTAGCTTTCTTTAGAAAATAAAGGATTCATATGGATTTATATCATGGGCTTTGAGCCTGTCAATCAAACCTGAGGTGGGCGGGATTTCTCCCTTTCTCTTTAAACATTTGCTCTTCTGAGAACAAATGTTTAGAGAGAGAAAGGAAGATAAAAACAAGTGATGTTCTCACACTTCCTGCTCTCCAACTCCAAAGTATGGACTGCAGGCCGGGGGTGAAAATATATACTCTTTTATTCACACCTGCGCCGCTGTCGCATATATATATATATATATATTATATATTCCATGTATATACACATATTGCTCTGCAGGAATGACTCATATTTACAGTCACACATTTTTCTTGCAGGTCCTTCCTTCTTTTTTTTTCTGCCCCAGTCTGTGGAACCCCCGCCCCCCCGTGCCCTCAGGACAGTCTGAGGGAGAGCGGGTCGATGTACATGGGCCCGGACTCATCGCCCTCCTGATCGTACAGGAACTGCCTCAGCACGTTGTACACCATCTCGGCGCTGAGGGTGAACTCCCTCAGCTGGTCCTGCCCCTTGGCGGGCATGTGGAACGTCAGCCGGTACTCCACGATGACCGAGCCGTTCCTGAGGAGGGGGGAGGAGCAGGGGTCAGAGGTCGTGAGAAACCGCACCAGGACTGCAGCGGGGGTGAACGGGGAGTGCGCTGACCTGAGGGCAGACACCGCCGTCTTGGTGAAGTAGCGTCCCAGCGCAGGGGAGGCTCTGTAGACGGCGTCCAGCTGGGAGCGACAGGTTCAGACACGCAAACAAGAAGGGTGAGATTTTTTGTGGGCGGAGATAAAGATCTGCGGGCTGAGAGCTGCTTTGTTTGTTTCCCAAAGCTTGGAGAACCTCAGAGAGCCTCCGGAACTGGATCTGACTCATCTTGCCTCTAAAAGGTGTCTGCACACCTCCAGCACTCCAAATACACTGTCTGTGTACATATAGTACACATATGTATATGCATACTGTACGTGGAAATATAGTACTTTAATGCTATTTTTCATTTCATTTACAGATATATTTTATCTATTCGTATACAGTATAGAATGATATACTGTATGTGTGTGTACAGATTAGCTAGCTAGCTAAAGAGACAGACAGACAGACCGATAGATAGATAGATAGATAGATAGACAGACAGACAGACAGACAGACAGACAGACAGACAGACAGACAGACAGATAGATAGATAGATAGATAGATAGATAGATAGATAGATAGATAGATAGATAGATAGATAGATAGATAGATAGATAGATTATGGCCCATTATAGTTTGTTTTACTTGCTAAATGGAAAGGTTGTAAAGTAAACTACTGCTCCTACTGCTA